>JBBPOM010000551.1:0-22999 GCA_038091455.1 Leccinum uliginosum | reverse complement strand
CGCACTTCGGGTGCCACGGAGGGGGGGGGGGGGGGGGGGCATTGGGAAGGGGTATGTGACATACCTGCGGGCAAGTTCTAATTAAGGGATACCGCCGAGGAAGCGGCGAGCCTCGTTGAGGAGGCTCATTGGAGTTCTGGAAGAGGAACAGAGTATTCTTGGAGGGATGCCAGAGGAACAGAGGGGCTTCTCGGAGAGACCCCAAGAGGGCTCGGGAAGGCTTGAGGAGCCGCTCACGAGGCACTGGTACCGAGGAGGGCCTCGCTGCCTTCAAGTTAGGTGTGATAATGGTTCGAGTAAACTTGAATTTCGGGTGTATTATGTAAATATTTGGACTTGGAGGTCCGAGTCAAGATGAGTCGAGACTGCTGGCACCGGCAGCGCGGGTACAATCATGATGGAAAGAAGTTTGATCGGAACCTGATGGACGAGAGGCGAATCCTCTGACACGTTTTGCGACATGGAACATGTTTAGTGCGGTGCGGTTCCCACTTCGCACACTGTACAGATAGCACTGGCAGTACTACGGGACTTACGGGGAGCTAAGCTAAGCTAAGCATTGGTATTGTGTACTGATTTCGCAAACGATATAGTATATATCAAGGTGGAAAAGACGTTTCCGCATATGCTAGTACCAGGAAAGAACAAAATTCTGCAAGTCCTCACATACGGCGTTTCGTGACCTAACCAAAACGTCGCGAAACCATCGTGAGCAATGTGAACAAAATGAATGACTCGACTCACCCAAGAATGCAAGCATATCCTACAGGAACCCCTCGACTGCGTCCATCCCGTTGTCTTCCCACAAGTGACTAGCTAATCGCGCATTCTGCTCGTCCTCGTGGTGACACGCGACCCAGAGTTCAGGCGACCAGTCCAAATCTGAGATTAAACGGCTGTCGACCATTGCCCCAACACCGATCGTCAGAAAGCAAGGAAGGATCCCCCTTTCACTCGACTCACCTGAAGCGCTTGCAAACACGAATTTCGACTCTACGTCTCTGAGAGGAGTATCCTCTGGATCAACACTCCAACCTCCTCCCGCGTCCCGTCCGCCTGGATCGCCTTGCCGAGATCGATCGGGAACGAGGGCGCGTCTTTGCTCAGTCGTGGTTGCGTTCTTACTACATGTAGCACGTGTTCGAGCGTCGTCTTGCGAGGAAAGGCGGCCTCTAAGACTGTACATGGAATGGGTCAGAGAACGGGCAACGAGATAGAAATGAGTGACTGAGACGTACACTCGCTCCGATGAAACTTGATTATGTTCAACACAAGCGCGACCTGCTCTCGAACCTCGTCCTCACCCTGCTCCTGCTGCTCTTTACTAACACCAACCCCGCCTTTGCGCGCGATAGACCCAAGCAAGACGAATGGGAATGAAAACGTGGCCGCATCGAACGCTGCCTGTTCCGAAAGCGTTCGGAACCTGTAAAGTACGCGAACGACTAGCGCTGGTCGCGTTAAAGAGATACAGTTCGACGCCGTCAGAAAAGGAAAAGCATCGAAGACAACGAAAGAGGACCAACAACTCAACCCTTCCGCTGCCTGCTCCTCGGGCACACACCCCACCTCCATCGCCCTCAAGGCTGCCACACCGACCCACTTCCGCAAGCCTTCCAACCGCTCCGAGCAACACCACGTCAGGCCGACAAATGTCTCAAACGGCTCTTCATTCCAGACCAGCCGCGTACACTGCCCGTCCATTGCCCCCTCGAGCAAACATTCGGCGATAGGCTTCACATAACCCCTCACGCTCTCGCCCCCGCGTTCGAACCCCCGCTCGACTTGGACGACTTTTTGTTCGCAAGGCTGTATCGTAACTCGGCTTCCCATCGCGCAATGTCCGCGTCCTTGCCTTTCTTCGGCCCTTCGTCCTTTTTTCGCGTCACGAGCATTATTCGTCGAGGGAAGAGAAGATCGCGCAACCAGAGTGGGTCAGCCAAAGAATACAACGGCACAACGATCGAATTCTCACCTCCAAAGCGGTGGCGGCTGCTTCTCCAGGAGAGGATCAGGGAAAACCTATCGTTGTGGACAAGCCGCCTGAGAGACGGTATGCAGTCTTCGTGCTAGCCTGCGCCAGCTTTGGGGACGGGGATCGACGCTTGGAAAATGGTGACAAGATGGTGCGGGAGGGGTTGATAGTAAATCGGGTGATGTTGGAGCACCACCTTGTGATCTGTACGTCCATAATATTGTTCTTCTGACCGTTTTTGTGATGGTTTGTAGGTGGTGCGTCTCATATGTTGTGGATTGAGTGATGTCAGAGGGCGGGCGTGGATCCGCTCACGGTCGCGAGTGGGCATATCGATTTGGCCATGAAACGTGTCCTTGAGGCGTCCACGTCGGATCCGAAGGTGCATTAGTTTCTGTTTCGTGATTGGTGAGCTGATGTCATCGCTTTGCGTACTTGTTCTTTGTCTGCGTGTCCGTGTCCGTGTCTGTGGGTGCATACGACACGCAGCTAGGCTTCGCGGAAGCAAGCTACCGCGCAATCGGCACGCTGGCGTTTGTAGCTCCGCACGTCGTGCTGCCGCGCGTGATGAAACAATTCCGGGCGGACATCGACGGTAAAAAGTTAATCGCATTGATGGACGAGGACCTTGGTGTTTGGGAGACACAAGCGGGGGAGATGTACGTCGATGCTCGATGCAACGTTGTAAAACTGTGAAAGAGGTAATCATCATTCATATTCACTTGCCAACTTCTCACTCACCATAGAGAATCAGGTGACCGACGTCAGGAGATTGGACAAGGCAACGGCTAATGGTGTGCGTTGAAACACCAAAAGCAGCGGCATGACGGGATACTGCACACAAATGCCAGCCCGAAAATGCGGCTCGACGTGATCAATCCCCAAATTAGCAAATGCGACCACGGTAGTTCTTCTGTTGATATAATACTGAACGCAGATAGTATGCTTGAAGATCTAGCGACGATAGATACTTAGGTCGAGAAATTTAAGCCCCCGGCGCGGATGGGAAACGCTGACGTCAGCACTTGCACAAAGGTATGCGTTGCTAACTTGCTATCAACCTACATGCATTTCGGTAAATTTACGCTGTGTATACGGCGGCAGCCTCTGTAGCTGACTCCTGACGTTCTTTTTCGTCATCCTCGTCAGGATCGGAGTCTGAGATCTGAGCCTCGGGCAAGATCGGGTATAACATCATCAGATTTGTTCGTTCATTGTTTGGTGACACTTATTCGTCTCGTTCTTTTCGTTTGCCAGTCGTCACAGGGTTAGAGTCGGAGGAGCTTTTGGAGGCGTCGGATATAGGTTTCTCACTTTGACGCTCCCCCTCAAGCCGATGATCCGACGCGGCGTGGAGTGGCCAGCGGTAGTTGCGTGAAACTTTAATGTGAGTTTCGTCTGGTCAAAATATTTGACACCACGAGGACCGTCCTCGTAATCCACATCTCACGAAGTCTAATTACATTTACTTCACCGACAGCGACAACATCGATGATCCGAAACTCGTCGTCACACGAAGAAGTACAGAACGTGATCTGGCCATGCAAGTCAAGCGCGTCGCCACGTTGTCCGCGCAGAGATGGGTTGACGAAGCGCTCCGAGAAACTGTGAGTAGTTCCAATGACTCGATCTTGGAATTCCACTTTTCCCCTTCCATTACATATGTTGACAACGAGAACGTCCGATACCTCGGATGCTTCGTTCCATCAGCGTGAGTTTCTCTGCGGTGGTAAAATGACACCTTAAGTCGGACCTCGTTATCGTTGTCCCACCGCTGCCGATTGTTTTGCTCGAAGTGCGTGGTCGCTTCCACTAGATTTTTTGTTTGGACCGGCGCTGAGACCACTCAATACCCACTGGCCGTTGAAAGAAGCAAGCACGTCGTGCGTGGGGAGGGTTGTCCATTCCGTCCGACGTCGACCCCTTTATATTTAGTGGGGGACGTGGAGAAGCGCGACGCGACACGCAAGGTCGTAGATAGGAACAACGAAGGTCAATGTTCTGTTTCCTGTCATGCGAACGTGCGTTAGGACCGACGCACTTACTCTGATTTCGTACCCAACCACTTCGCAGTTTTTTCTTATTGTTGGTCCCAGCGATTTGTAGGCGCTCAACATCATTTCCGACTGCGAAAAGATCACGAGGAGATGAGTTATCGGACCAGTCTTCTGCCGATAGTCACTCTGGGCTCTCCCAGAGTTGGTCGTTGAATCATCGACGCGCAAGTGTCCCAAACGACTCGTAGAACTCGGAGGTCGTGGGTATATCTAACTATCTTCCGGTAAGCGTGATCATGTTTTTGGGCCGTTACGAGCACTCGCGCTTTACTTAGAGAATGTGACAGCTGCAAGGATTGAGGTGACCTGTGTCATGTCACGTCGTGAGGCCTGCATTCCGTGCAAAAATAGAAGGTGCTGGTGCTCTGGATATCAACGATCGAACGAGGTCGTCAAAATCAGCACCTCTATTCATGGGAAGAATCAGGTCAGATACTACTTCCAAGTCATAGACGGGCCTCGTCCGCGAGAAACGGAAACTAGACATCTGCCCTTGCCAGTGAATGCTAGAAATAGTAGGTTTTCGTTTTGCCTCGCGAGGCAGCCGTTCTCTTTGGTTGTTCCAGTGGTCGGCGTCCTAGACTTCCAGCCACCTTCGCCACCAGCTGATCAATCACACTGTTGCACCATGACCAACAGACAATTCGGTGCATCAAGAGTGCCTGACAACTTTACGATGTGAGACGCGCTCGTGGTGGCGCAGTTTTGTCTTCCCATCTGCGCCTACGATTGATTATTCAGAGACTGTGGGTCTTCGCGTCCCACAGGCTCGAGCTACCGACAAGGATCAAGCACCCTGCAACCTCTCGGTATTCCAACGTCATCTCGCCTCCCCCATGCCTTCAGATAATGCCTCGGGGATTGTGGGCTCCACACGTAGTAAAACGAGCAGAATACCTTGTATTCATGGGTTCCTTTTCGATCTTGGCAGTAATAGCGGATGTCTAGGCTGTTCTTTGGTCACCCCATTCTCCGATGCAACGATATTAAATGTCGGGGTTACTCCAGAAGCCAAGACCCTGAGGGCTTGTTGGAGCAGTGCTTCAAGTGTCAGGTAAGCACTGGGGATCCGTTAGTCATCGCGAACCTGTTGTTTCGACGAACGACAACCATGAATTGTGATATGTTCTGCATTGGTTACAAGGATAGTATAAAGGTTCACTTTTTGTCAGACCGCCGGAGGAAATTGATGAAAATCGTCAGCCAAGACTATCTGTATTATCGAGTCTGTTAAAAACGGTGGCATTCTGTAGGGGCACAAGTTACTGCAAAGGATTCATGAAAGTAGTATACACTTGTAGGAAGTGTCACCGACGCATACATAGGAAGAAAGACATGTTGTTTTCACTAGTACTACAAACTACATAACAAAAAGTTCCGGACTCATACAACCTGAGTACATGGGCGTTCATGTAACTTGAAAATTGACTCAGATCTGTTATTTATGTGAGTAGTGCGCAAAATTATGATGGTAAATTAGTGCAACTTATTTGCGGGTACTAGTATCGGTACTCAGAGCGGAGAGATACAAGTTGAGAAAGTGCGAGTAGGTTGATTGGCCGATGACCTCAATGATATCGCTCGCATAGTCGTCGAGCTCCTGTTGTGCTGCTTCAAATATATGTCTTCTGGCTTCCATCTTCGCCAGGGCCTGGCACCAGCGCTGGACCATTTCTTGGTGACAAAGAGGTCGGTCCAGCAAGGATAACTTCAAAATAGGAAGTTACAAACTCATCAGAACTATAGGTAACTTAACAGAACATACCGATTGGATGATCTCCGCTGATGTACCGGCATGCTTTTGGAGAGGATGGTTTGGACAGCTTGTCACCGATATTTGTGTGCTATCTCTAGGTAACAAGCCCTGAACATGGCGGGGAACATGGCACAGTTGTACGCGACAGCAGTGTGGTGTCGAGGAAGTAGGGGATGTCTGAATGTGCGAGGCGGACTCGGCAAGCATCTTACGAAGCAGAGAGGCTGCAGGAGAGGGCGGTGGCCGTGGGGTGGAGGGGTATGTAACAACGTTGTTTACTTATTCACATTGTAAACAAAACCAAGCACAGCTTTCCGCATTGGTGCATTTCATCAACTACTCGGCAAGGTCTCGGTCAGACCGTTTGGGCAATCAAATCGATGCCCCCACATAACTTAACCCCATATAGATACGTTTCATCAACGACTCGGCACAGTCTTGGTGGGACCGTTTAGGTATAGTAAGAGAGCCTCAATAGTTCGACAAACCTGGAACCCTAAAGGGTCCAGGAATAATCGAACCGACGCTCCACGTAAATTCGTAAATTAACCCCATATGGTGGTGTCGGCATCATGGGAACAAATCCAAGATGAATGTATTCAAATGGCGTCAGGCCGCATCATGGGAACAAGTTCAAGATGGCAATGCATTCGAATCGCCGTTCAACGCAGTCTCGGCTGGACGGATTAGGAAGGATGAGTCGAGGGCAATGCTGCACGCTTCCTAAAGCGTCTAACTATAATGATCACCCCAATAGTAGTCACCGTGGTCAATTACCTATTACCGCCTGCTTTGGGAAGATCATGAGAAATTCAGAAGCCTCAATATCCTCTTCAAACCGTCTGCCGCATCACGCCCAGACCTTGGACGCGGACCCATTAGTAGTGCTCCGCTGCCAGATCGCTGAGTACTACTACGTCCAATTCCTTCCCCCTCCTCCCCGTCCGACCACCACCCAGTGGAACGATGGCTAACTCTGACCCTCGCTCATCTTTCGACAATGATATGCTCACGGATGGCTACCACAATAGTATGATCGCCTACCTCTCCGACAGGTTAGATGCATTCCGTTCGAACCCTGGCGTCGCGTTGCAGCCGCCGGACACTGGCAGCGCTAGCAACACGTCTTTCGGTGCAAGCTCAGTCACTGCTGAAAAACCTTACGAACATTCAACTACCAAACCCCCTCCTACTAGCTCTTCTCAGGCTTCTTACCCTCCCCCGTTTCATGGCGATGAGGGGAGCACACTCGCCAAAATATTCGCTCACCACTACGAATTCAATTTCCTCCCCGAGGTCAAAAATTCAAGTACGCAAACCAACCCGGAACCCCCTGTCGTCGCCGGGATCACACCCAATGATGGTAATACTCCCGCACCTGACCACAGGAGTCCTTCAAAGAACATTACCGAATTACAACGTTCGTTGGACGACGCGATCGCGATCGTCCACGCACGCCAGGGTAAGCACCAATTTCTGTGTCGCCGTTATTTATGCTAACTACACTACAGTACCTTTACTGTGCACTCTTGAAACGGCGGGTTGCCATAACTGGAAACAGTTGTTGGGCCACCTCTCGGCCATCGCATGGAAGCATTTGGCCGTAGAAAAACTTCAACCCCGTTCTTCCGAATTCTGGGAAGGAGAACTGACGCGGTTATACTGTGAGTATGTGCGGAAGGGAAAACAGTTCGAAGAAGGTGAGCACATCTACCTGTCAATACCAAGCTAACTCATGAACTTCAGTACCAATCGAAATGCAACTTCGCAACAGCCTGCGGGTCGCCCACGCCGTTACGCGCCTGGACAACGAAGTATTTACGACCGTATTGACGACGTTTGTAAGTACTATTCCCCATCGCGCGTTACTGCTACTTGGCACTTGCTAACTCCTATCAGCTCGCATCCGATATCTTGCGCGAGTTCATCAGCAAACTCGCATTCACTGGCGGTTCCATCGCTGTCGAACGACTCCGAGTCGCCGACACTGCGGAAAATCTAGTTTGGACTCGTGACGTCGTCCGATGGAGAGGAGACGACGAAGGATATGCGTTGTTTCATGGATACGAAAATATCCCGGGGAGGTTTGTGCAGCAGCGGGTAAGTCCACTCACGAGCGTATGTATCACCAGGCTCACTTAATCGGACAGCCTTTATATTTCAACAGCCCTTACCCCGACATGTTTCTCCGTTACGCATTCGTGCCGAACACGCAAGATTTTCTTGGTGTGTTCGAAGAGGTCACAGGCTCAGACGGGCTATCATATCTACAGCCGTTACGTCGCCTAAATATGGGACTGGTGGTGTTTGGTTGCAGTGTGGTAAGTTGTCGCATCCGTTTTCAAGACTGACACTGAACTACTTTAGCTCCTTACCTGCCTCGAGTTCATTGCCAACAGGCCGCGCAGGAAAGCTGATAATATATGGAAGAACATGACCATCACGAACATATCTCACATCACACAGTTTTTTCGCAAGGTGATCACAGGGGGACTCGCAGACGTCTCGGATGACGCGGCAGTCAAAGTGCAAGAAAATTTGATGCGCCTCGCTACTCTTGAACTCTGAGTATCTGCCTTGTCTGGCATTGCTACGCCTTTTTCATGTACCAATATCTCGGAATTTGTTCTGATGCCCGCCTCGTAAAGGTATTACGAGAGTCCCTCGAAATGTAGTGGTAGTACACCGTGCTCAACCTCAGCCCATCCACCCAAACTCCCTGATAACGTCTTCTACTATCCGCCCGTTCGTCAGCGAGCATGCATGTTCGAGACCTTGCTTCAATTCGCTTGGCATTCAATTGCGCCAATAGAGCGACGGTTATACCACCACTGGCACCAGTAACGGAATTCAGCATGCGGCGAAGGTGCCCAGCGCCGGAGTCCTGGACAGGAGCATGTGTCTCTAAGACGTGTCGGCGGCTGAGGGTGTGCCACACAGCATAATATAATTATAATTTCGTACCATTGAGGTCTGGCAAAAGCGGAATTTTTTAATGTCTACTATGAGGGTGCGTGTTACTATCGTGATATGAGTATCGTGTCCTTTATCTACGCGCTCCTCCTTAGTGGCCTCGTCTCTCTTCCTGGAACGCACCGGCGGAACCTACACCAGAGACCATACCTGTTCAAGAAAAGGGTCTGAAGTCGGGTAAATTCACAGGGGACGTGGTGACCCTGACAGTGGCGCGATCCTCAGCTCCCAAAATCAACGTGGCCCACTATAATGCCGCCCTTCCCTCCCTATCTTAGCCTACCGCTGGTCGCGTGCCGGCAGGTCAAGCCCAGTGTACACTGCAAGAAGTAAATAGAATATAATTCAGAGCGTCGGAGACCGGCTAGTTCAAGTTAGCGGCAAGCACGCGGTAAATTTCTGTCAATCAGCGTCTTTGGGTGACGCTATCAATCTGATATGATCATTTTGTCTAATACAATGTAAACAGCGTCTTTGAAACCTGCTGGTTCCCACAGCTCATCTGACAGTAGCGTATCACAACTCATTTGTAGTGTGGACACCCATCGCTCAATGTACAAAAAATGAGTAGTTTAAAAAAAACCAACAAATTTTCATGACTTGAAATTCCAAAAACGTCTGCCGTTGGCAGGCACAGTCTGTGCCACCCAATTTGATTATAGTAGGACGTTAAAAATCTGTCAGACTGACGCTAAGAAATCTGATAGCGTCGATCAGATCGTGACGCTGATTTCACGCGTCCCTGGAATCAGCGCCATCATGGCCACTGAGATATTTTGCACACATCAGCGTCTCAGAATTAGTCGATTTACTTTTTGCAGTGGATAAGAGGTCATGGGTATGGAAGACGGCATACCTGTGGAAGGTGTGGAGCCTATGGGATAGTAAGAAGCCTTGGAATCACATGGACTCCGAGTCGGACTCGGGCTTACAAGCGGTACAATTGATATTGTTATGTCACGAATTGAGTGTAGCTCCAATGGAACGTGCATCCATATCCATATCATTATATCATAGTACGTCTTCGTCGTCCAACTTGAAATCGGCACGTGTGTGCTGTTTCGACCGTTCCCTTTCTAAATCCTATGCGGCATGTGAGAGAGATCCACGTCTGCAGATTGAATGTACTAAACCCCCTTTTAGCAATCCCTTCAAGTTTTACTATTCCAGTAGATCTGAGTCGGAAGTAATGATCCGGGGTCCGGGGATCGATTGATATTGCACTTGAATTCTTCTACTTCCTCTCTCCCCCTTAATTACTTATTGGGTCGCTTTCCCAGGGAAATTGTGCGCCGAAGACATGTCGGCAGTCACGAACCTTCTCGGCGGCAAGCGGTCGTATCCTTAGCAAACGCAGACACACTTAGATTCAACCCTCAGACTCGATGGCGATGCTGAGGGTAGCTTCGACGAATGACGAATCGGGCCACAAAATAGAAACCGACTTGAAGACGTGGAGGATAACAGATTTATCCTTTGTTGAACGGCCCAGTGAAAAGTGACTCGCTGAAACATACTTAGTAGACTAAGCACGCTTCCCATGGGACCAAGTTCCTTCGAGCATATTAGCTTCCGTATAGTTCGGAACACTGCGCCGTTGAGCTGCAGCGGGATAAAATTGGTTCTCTTCTTGAACCTCGTCAAAGCAAGACATCTCTTAGGGCTAATTATTTCAGAAGGTTTTTTTATGACGTGCTACGAAGGCCGTCTTTGGCCACCCGTCTCTGTGATTCATTGAGGTTTCACTCCCTCTCAGAAGCAGTTGCGTTGTCACCGTAGCTTGATTACGGCAATGTTGTGCAGTTCCGGGTCAACGTTCGAAGTTCCGTTAGTCTCACTGTCACATCACATGAAAACGGCAAGTTTCACCTACACGGCGTCTTTCCAAAATGCATGTATGATTCCGGTTGTGGTCTTCCATTCCACACTCCACACCTCATGCTTTCGCTTGTGATACCTGAGGCGTATCGTCCATTCCTTTTTTTTTTGAACGAGCGATGTTATTAAGCAGCAACTGGCTAGCCTAGTCCTACTCAATACGCTAAGGCGGCAGTCTAGACTACCGGTCCGAGGAAAAATGCACTGACGCACTCCCCGTGGTGTGCGGGGGTGTGGGACTCCGGGCTGTTAGGACACCTCGGTCAAGCAGAGGGCCGTGGCAGCGTGATACCCACTAAAACCTCAGGGCGGGTGGCCCAGTGGCAGTTTGGTGGTGGGTTGCCGGACGCGGGTATCGTCCATTCCATACGTGCCCAGAGCAACCGGGCCTCCGACACCAACTTATCTGCCACCTCTAAAACACCTCTCACGCACTAGGTATATCGGAGGATATAGCAGACGTCACTATTCCCTACTTTCTTAAAAACTTGCGTCCCTCTTGCTCAGGGTGCAGCCTACAGGTTGTGGGTGCCTGATGGGCCACTTCCCGGCTTTCCTTTGATGCCCTTTCAGAGACGGACCGTCGTTTGGATGCTAGAGCGTGAGGGTATACGGATTGCACAAACAGCGACAGTTGTGCCCCTTGATGGATGCACCCTCTTCAAAACCCTCCGATCACATTCAACTCCTCCTTCTATACGCCTGCTCATCTCGTCTTCTTCTACTTCCATCGTGTTTGAGTCACAGAAAACACTTCAGCACTCCTTGGTTCGTCAAAGTTATTTTCGCGACGTTCGGGAACCGGTTACAACCGCACCTGCCCAAGATCGTTGCACCGATCTTTGGGGGGCTTTAGGACACGGAGGAGTAGTACGTGAGGGAGGCGGTGAGCGGGGAGGATGATCGTGACTAATTACTCGAGCAAGGCGATTGATTTGTTGTTACCTGAGCTGGAGTAGGGGATGTTTGAGCCCGGGTGGCACATCGGAGTCAGGGTGATTTTTTGTGCTTTTGTGCTTTCGTTTTGCTCGTACTGATGTCGTTTCCCCAGCAATCTTCGATCACGTTTGTGGGAGAGCTGTTATCCAAGGTGTCTGGGATTACGAGCAAGATCGAGGCTGTCGTGGCTGAGTCTTCACGTCGGGGGCTGACGGAGCCGCTAGGTGCCGAGCGACGGGATTGCATCTTGTCTGCGTTGTACTTGGCAAGACAAGATACCGTCAACGTCGTTCGTCAGTCGTCGATTCATATCTGGAAGGCACAACACGCCTAGAATGGGTACATTTGGAACGAATTTTAGCCACAAGATTCTGATCCCTTGTTGCTCATCTCTAGTTCGTGAAATTCTGCACGAATTGGTTGGTCAACTGGTCAAGCTGTGTTTGAGCGACGAGTTCGAGCAGCAAGAGGTCAGTGCTATATTCTCTGTTTTTGGATTCGTTTTCTCATCCTGTGAAGACTGCGACGCCTACGACGGCCGAACTTTCTCGCAAGTTTGGTGAAAAGATAATGGGTGAGATCATTCCAATTTGCAGCATACGATCGCGTCGCCTGATCCACTCGTCAAGGCGTCTGCCTCATGCTGTCCGACATCATGTAAGTCCCTCCCTTTTCTCGGCTCCCTGGTACCGTTTACCATTTTGGTTGACACGGAGAGTAAGACCGATACGCAACGCGAGGGCCATGAGACCGAGAGGTTCGGAGCTCACGTGTCGACGACGATGCGACCGTCAGGACGGTGGCAGCGAAGGCCTTTGACACGCTTCAAGAGTATATTGGGGCTAAAGGCGTTGACCAGACGATCCTGACGTCACTGGAAGCTCTCCGTCAACTTGGCGAGAGCTCTGGAACTGCCCTTCAAGCTCTTCGGGAGGTCATGTCGGTGAGTAGTTGGCTACCTTGCGGACGAGAAGGATATCTGAATTAATGTTTGCAATGTGCCAGTGTTCTAGTTAGGTTCGGGCGGCAACGGTGTTCCCTGTCTTGATCCCTCCGCTGATTTCTTCCCCGATGACGGCGTTCAACACGCGCCCTTGCTGCGCTCGTCACTGTAGCTGGTAATCCGCTGAGTAAGCGTCTGACGGTCATTTTAAACGCCTTGGTCAAGGTTCTTGAGGAAGAAAAGGACGAAGAGCTGTTTGTAGTTTTGGACAAGGCTTTGGGTGCGTTGCTAGAATCGATAGGAGATCTAGAAGGGCTGAACACGCTAATGCTACTACTGCTCGGATGGTAAGCACGTTCCTTTTGTTCTTTTGCAGCATGTCGTCTGATTTGGGTTGCACAGGACGGAGCACGACGCACCGACGCGACGTGCTAGAGCTTGTGAATTATGTTTTGCGAGGAATCCGAGCTCGATACATCGTCATACCGGGTGGACTGGGTTCGACAATTGACCTCCCTATTCGTCGAACGACCGGGGGCACGGGCGCTCCGGGACGGAGTGTGCCCGGGTTCAGCCTTCCAAAGGGTGTGACGCCCGCTGTACCGATCATTATCGCAGGTCTCACTATGGGAAACAACGAGCAGCGCGAAAACGCTGCCTATGTGATAGGAGACCTCGTAGAGCGCACTGATGAATCTGCCATCAAGCCATTCGTCGTTCCCTTCACTGGTCCTCTCATTCATGTTGCCACGCAAGCGTCGACCTATCATCCGCCTGGAGTCAAGACTGCGATTTTGTCTGCGCTCGCTACGATGGCAGGCGCGGATACCGAACCACGTCAAGCCGTTTTTTCCCGCAGCTGCAGCGGACGTTTGTGAAGTCCGTCAGCGATGCGTCCAGCATCGACGTGCGCACACGCGCTGCGGCCGAGCTTGGCATTCTGATGCGCAGTCAACCGTGTGCGGAGTGCCTTTATACTTTTCTGCAGTCAGGCTGAATTCGTCAACGGACACGGGTGAGAGGGAGTTGAGAGGGAGGAGCTTTTGCACACTCGTAATCTGATCTAATAATATCCAACAGAGCTCCATTTACTACCACGTGACTTGTGTCCTCCCCTCCATAATAAGTATAGCAATCGCACTGCACAATTATACTTACTAGTTGTCTCACGCACTGTTTCCGTGGCTTACGTGGTTGGCAGCGTTCGAGTGCGGCAACAGCCGCCCTAAAGGTCTTCGGGGGAAGGGCTCTTGGACGGAATGTTCCTAGCAGGATCCATGATCATCAAGCCAGACGCAAGGTTGCATGCGCACGCTTAAAACCTCACCCGCGTCAACTGACAAACCCAGAAAGACAGCGGACGTCATGACGAGTGACGTCCGCACCGTTCCTCTCCTTGAGCTTATCGAAGCGCGAAATCCAGCATGGGCTTCCTCCATGAACACCTTTCGTCGGGTGCACGCTGTACGCGTCAACGAGCGCCTCGTACATGATGTTTGCGACGGTGTTCTGTTCCTCGACGCTCAGTGCTGCGCTACACACACGGCCATAAATGCAGCCGAGTTCAATCTGTGGTTGAGAAGATGTACGGCGATGGGAGGAAACGCTTAACTGTTCGGATACGCGCATACAGTGGATAGTGCGGGAGTGTTTTTGACGACAAAGCCCGAACCTGGACGAGTTTCTTGCAGTCAGAATCAACTGGGTCTTTTCGAGTAAAAGACAATACATGTATACCAAAGCAGCGGGGGGTGCATGCCTACGACGGAGACTTGAAGTTGATGGCCACTACTAAGGCCTAAGGATCGACTCGAGGAATGTTTAAATTATAGTCATGTGATACAAGTATAGCAGCACGCCACTCCCCAGCTTTGTTATCCGAATCCTCCCGACGAGTCCGATGTTGCGAAATGATCGGGTATCAGAAGTATATGGGGGTATCGATCATTCAACGCGCTCTACTGGTACTGTTTCACCTCTTTTTTTAAAAAAAATGATACGCCCACGCAATTGGGTAGGCTGATGTTTAGTACCCTCCTCAGGCTGTGGTGTTGAAGACAACAACATGATGGACCAAGGCCCGGGAGAGCAATTGGACGAGATAAACTGTAATTATATACGACCTGCTTTATCCTTTACCAAAAAATTGATTGATCGATTGATAGCTCATCTCAAGCTCATCTCATGCTGTCACCTTCAACACGACAATTCTATTGCCTCGTCTTGAAGTCTCCCGAAACCGTCCCGGATTTGCAGAGATCGCCCATTTCTCTTCCTCTCTCAGGCTGCTGTGCATAGGGCTAGGATCATTGCGAGACCCGTACCACCGCCGTGCAGTGTCGATGGCGAGCGGTCCTAGAGAAAATGGCCAAGAATCATGCCAAGTCAGCACGCTCGAACGAGGGTGAGCTCAAACCATGCGACGTCGCCCGCGAGTGTTCATCGAGAGGCAAGCAGAGCTTGGATAGACATGATGACATGGTGCGTGCCTCTGTCTTCTTTCTTGCGTTTTGCCTGTCCGAACCTTTTTTTTTTGATAGATAACTCCGCGAGGCCTTTCATCTCAAACAACTTGTGACGTTGTCCCAAGGTATATACACTTTGTCTTGCGTTTTTTTCTGCTCGTGGGCTCACGTGAGTGTGTGGGGATAGGAGGACGATTCGGTGGTGTTTCAAGAGGTAGGTAGTGCGACTGTCGTGCTTGGCTGTCGGCTCAACGAGTGCGGATTCACCTAGTTTACATCCAACTATGACCATCTTAGAGCGTGTCGCCAATATCGCGAACACGAGCATATCCGCGCCGAATGGAACGGTGAAAGTTCGTCTTCGGCCCCGTGTTCTTGAACCGAGTCAGTCCAAACCTGGAGAGCCAGAACCACCGGCTTCTCGAACGCTCAAGCGCACGAACACCGCAGTCATCAGACTCTGTCCACACCAACGGACCTCACTTCCCTACTTCAGCGACATCGGACGACCCTCTTTCCTTCTAGAGCGCTCAACGCGCCCCAGCACCTTGTGCGGATCTCTCTGCCTTTTTGTATCTTCAACTTTACATCTACGGCATGCTCAACCGGTCGTTAAACCTGGTTGTTCGTCCCCCTCTATGGTGCACTTGTCGGAAAGACTGATGAAGATGACACGACACGTGCTGAAGCAGATACATTTCAGGTATTTAAGGCACTCGTGGGAGAGATTTTCGAGATGGATGAAGATGAAGGGAGGACAATTTAGACGAGAAAGTTGAGCGAGCGGATCAAGTGGACGGATGGTGAACGTGAAGTTCTTCCTAGTCTTGTACGTTGTTTTCTCCATTTATTCGCGTCGACGCGTCGATGCTTGTTGGGTACGCTAACGGTCGACAAATCCATGACAGGATGTAACCAGGCTCGATCCATCCCTTCCACATGTCTTATAGTCAGTATAAGCTGTGTTTCGCGCAACTTCTCTCCGTAGCGATACTCACGCTCACGGTTTTTTTATGCAGTCGGTGGCTCGCACCGTTATTGGCACAAACTCCCATTGTCCTCCACGTTCCCTGTTTGGGACGTACTCTTTTCCTATCCAATGCACATGTGCGACGTCAATCTGAAATTCGAATACCTCGTCGATATATGTACCACACTCCTCGTCTGTGTATGCAGGCCTCTCTCTTTAGGTATGCGTAGGGCTTTCTGGAGACTTCAAACTACTCTGATTGATGTGCTATTCCCCTACTCAATTGTTTCGCGAAGACTCGATAATTTAGGGAGGAATGTGCTGGGTCTTGCACACAAGAACACGCGGCACTTCGACATCGTTCACCTCTTTGTCCATCCGAACCCGATGATGCTTTCGCGGAGGGCATTGCGATCCTCACATCATACCCTGGACAATCACCGTCATCAAAGCGACAGCCCTCCACGGCCAGGTGGTCTTGGCGACACAGATAATCACCGACGCGGATCGCTGCTTGGGACGCAGTTTCCCCAGACCTGCCTAGACCTGCCTTTTCTTGGGAAAGTTACTTTCCTCAGCCTCGTTGCGAACTTGCCACGGCGCTGCCAAGTCCGAATATCAAACCCACGCTACTTTTCACTTCGGGGCTCGGACAAAGAATTGATCATATCGTCATTCATACATCGACTGGGCTCCTGGATCGTTTCCCTTTCGGCGTTTCATTCGTCCCACTCGACACTGAAGAGCTTGTTTGGCTGTTCATGTTCAGTGATTTCATCACAAACAGGTCTTCGCAGCCATTCTCGTCGGCTCGTATGGAGTTCAATTCAACCCCAGCATATCGTGGTGGCCAATGGACCAACGTGCTGTCAGCCCCGAAGAATCACATGAGCTCAGACAAGAATTCGTCTCTTGGACGTCACTCTTGTATTCCGGATCCGCGAACAGGTCAAGGTATCTGTTTTCAGCTGGATACCTGCGGAGCGTGGGCACGTGTTCACGCTCGGATAATGAATCGGATGGTCGTCGGTGGCCGCAGCGATTGAACCCTTGGTCCCGTTCAATCGCAGGCCAGTTTCGCCGATGGCTGGCGTCTCGAGCGTCGCATTTGCCTTGCAATGCATCGGCCGGGGTCCTCGGCATCCGTCGTAGAATAAGAGTGTGACGGTGGAAGAGGTGGAGATGAGGCTTCACAAGGGAGCTCAGCGATGGTGTGGAAGCCAATAGAACCAAGAGCATACCAAAATTCTGACAATTCACAAAGTTCTCAAAGAACACTTCGGGCAGATGCTACCCACTTAGCATTCCTTTATGTACGTACTATATGCCTGATTATGGTGCTGTTCTAACTGATTCTTGTGCTGATCAGTGTTCGTTGCTCTTCGTCGCATACTTCTTAATCCCGAGGGCAAAACCGACAAGCTTTCCCTCTCCTTCTCAGATACAGCTCAAGCCCATGTGGCGTACGCCGAAAACAAAACTATCAAGGCGGACACGAAATGAGTCATCAGTTTCACGGAAGAAATTTTTAAAAGCTGTGTTCAATATGGGCAGAATGTTGCGTAACCCACCGGATACGATGTGGATGAGATATCGGCGGACACTCCGTCTTGGAAATTCGCCTCGTATTTGTGATAAGAAAGGTATTCGTCGAGGCGCCTTTAGGCCTTATTTTCGCCCAACCAACCATCGGTTGATTGGCTACCACTGTTGACACACTGCTCTGACTTTGGAATTACTCCTCAGTACTCGACCTCAATCCCGGCTACCATCACACACGGCGGATATGGCGCAGAAAGAGTTCATACCTCCGACCGTAGAACATGATCAAGATTTCGACATGCGTATTTCAACGGTATTCTTCACATGCGCTGGGTACCTCGGCCCCTTTGTCCTTCATGATTTCCTGCAATGTCACCAAAGGACACAAAGTTATCTCCTTGATTCGCACTGGTGTGTGGACGAAGAAAATGGGCTACCTCCAGAAGGCTCGAAGTGGCCTTCTGGGACCTCAGGAAAGACCGTCTTGGAATGGGCGAAAGTACCTCAGGGGGCTAAACTTGCAGCTGAAGCTGACGTAGTGTTGCGCAACGGCGTATCGGTTTTTTTCCTTTGGTTTTATATTGGGTGCTTGTTCTCGAGAGGCTTTCTGAATAGGTGCGCTGGGTATATCTATACGAGAAGCTCTGATCACCGATTGTGCTTGGTGCACCCAAACAACGGTTAAGCTTGCCTCAACGACGACGAAACAGAAGCTTTTTTATTTCGTTTCCTCTACGTCCGCTATCGGTACCGAGTGTATTGTGTCCGACTTTCTGGCTCGTCGCACCTGTGCCCGCAACAAAGAGGTATTCTCGAACACGACAACCTCAAGGATTCCAGGAGAGGGCTGGTTATGGTCAAAGTAAATGGGAAAAGGCCTTTATTTAAAGCGGGGATTTGGCTCCAAGGGGATATTATGTACTCGGTAAATATGGCACTACTCCCACTGGCCCAGGCACGCTTACTTCAAGTTACTGTGTTTCGTTGTGCACCGTGACTATTCAACAGTCAGTAGTCAGCATCACCCAGATGTCTCAGCCGTTCTCACAGGAATGCATTGGCTGCGGGCGTACTTTCGGTGACATTGGGGCTTTCACGAAGCATGGAAAAAGATGCTCAAGGGGCAAGAAGAGGCTTGCTAATGCCCTCGGACGTGCGAAGGAGTTATACCAAAGCAAGAAGCGTCGTTTGCCGGACTTACATCATACCATCAACGAAGTCGGGCAAGAGACCACAAATTCGGAGCAGACTCTGGAAGTGGTACAGGAGCCGTATGCCAGTGGACAACAGGTACTGTGGCTTAGGGCAATACCCCGAAAATTGACCGGCAGTGGCTAAATCTCTACACAGACCGACTCGGAGCCTCGTGCTCGGGCGACAGTGGCAAGCAATGAGGTTGTTCAATCAATACTAACGGATCCAGAACATGACTCGTTACCCTTGTCACTACGCAGGACTCACCGACAGAATCGGAGACTCCCATTACGCTTTAGAGACATGCTACCCGAGCTGCCCTTGCCCTTGCCTCCATCAGATAATGAAGTTGAGAATAGCACCCTTGCTGAACCTCCCGCTCCGACCACCTCACCGCTATCTGCTGAGCCAGAGCCGCCACCGGTTCCGAATGCAATACCAAGGTCGCGCCCAATCTTCAGCACCCAGGCAAATTCGTTTAGTCTGTTCCGCCTATACGACAAAGAGACGCTTCCTCATTATGATCCTGCTCTGAATCTCTCACACAAAAATCCACCGCGATCTGCTGAGCGTGCTACGCTGGATCTATCCCCCTCTAACAATAACCCATTTCATCCATACCCGAACGAGAGCTCTCTGCGTCTTGGTGATTGGTATTGGAACAATGGGTCCCAGCTATCGAATAGGAACTTCGGTAAGCTTCTGCAAATTGTTGGAAGCTCTGAATTTCGCCCGGAGGACATACGGGATACGAACTGGAGGTCAATTGACAGAGAATTGGGGAACCCGGATGCCAGTGCTGTAGATTCGGAGGAGTGGTTAGATGTTGCCGTTGGTTGGAAGCGTACCACGGTCACCATAACTGTCCCGTTCCCTCGGCGTTCTCTTCATCCGGGGCCGAAGGAGTACTCCACCGATTTCTACTGCCGCTCCCTAGTGTCAATCATACGCGAGAAGCTCTTGGATCCCACTCATCACGAGCTGTTCCACTACGAGCCGTATGAACTACGTTGGCATCCTCCGCACAAGTCC
The DNA here is from genome assembly GCA_038091455.1 of Leccinum uliginosum. Classification (NCBI taxonomy): domain Eukaryota; kingdom Fungi; phylum Basidiomycota; class Agaricomycetes; order Boletales; family Boletaceae; genus Leccinum; species Leccinum uliginosum. The sequence continues at coordinate 3,275 of JBBPOM010000551.1, read as the reverse complement.
CATGATACCAAAGTGCATGGAGAGCTATTCACTTCCAAGGCTTTCCTCGAGGCGCACCTCGACCTGCAAGAATCGCCTCCTGAACCGGGTTGCAACTTACCGCGTCGTATAGTTGCGCTAATGCTTTGGTCAGATGCGACACAACTTACAAACTTTGGCGACGCGAAGCTGTGGCCAGTGTATGTATTCTTTGGGAATGAATCCAAGTATGAGCGTGGTCAGCCATCCGCTCATCTTTGCGTCCATGTGGCTTATCTGCAAGCGGTAAAAATATCATTCTAATATGGTTTGGAGCTATTGGTTTACTGAATTTTGGGTTTAGTTGCCGGATAGCTTCAAGGATGCTGTGCTGGAGCACTCCGGCAACAAACTGCCCAGTGGTCCCTTCTTCACGCATTGTCACCGTGAACAATTTCATGCACAGTGGGAAGCACTACTTGATGATGAATTTGTTCAGGCCTATGAACATGGCATCGTGCTCACCTGTTGTGATGGCGTTAAACGCCGACTTTTTCCAAGAATCTTCACCTATTCAGCGGATTATCCTGAGAAGTACACAAGAATCACTTGAATTATTATTTGACTCACCGGACTGATGGCTGGTAAACAGGGTTTTAATTGCGAATATACGCAACCTAGGCGGGTGCCCATGTCCGAGGTGCCTCATACCCAAGGATCGATTACACAACTTGGCCTCTCAAAGGGACATGTTACAGCGCCATTTGTTGGCTCGCAAGGATACAGAAGAACGACGCAAGAAGGTTGTTGATGCTCGTCGGCTCATCTATGAACAACAATATGTTGTTGACACGCTGCAGGTTGAAGCGCTGCTCAAGGATGAGTCGTTGGTTCCAACGAAGGTACGCAGTATGTATTAGGACGAGAGTGAACTGGAACTTATTGTTAGGAATTTGGAATAGAATGCTTTCTCTGAACGACTTGGCCACACGGGGTTCGATTTCTTCCTTATGTTGGTTGTTGATCTATTGCATGAGTTTGAACTCGGTGTCTGGAAGGCTGTATTCATCCATTTATTGCGAATTTTAGACAGTCTAAAAGGAAATGTACTTTCCAAACTCGATCACTGGTGAAAATGCAACTCGCTTCTTTCTGTGATTGGAACTGACCATATATTGGCAGGTATCGCCAAATTCCTACCTTTGGTCGCAGTACAATCCGGCGTTTCAGAAGAAATGTTTCTGAATTGAAGAGGATGGCTGCACGCGACTTTGAGGACTTGTTACAGGTAACCTCGGTCATTTTTCTTCGTGTCTCTCGGATGTTGGCTGACTCTTTGTCATACATTATAGTGTGCTATCCCTGTGTTTGCAGGTCTCTTGCCACATCCCCATAGTGATCAAGTTCTGAGGCTTTTGTTTTTACTTGCACATTGGCACGGGCTTGCAAAGTTAAGGATGCATACAGACGAGACTCTTGATATTCTGGAGATGGTCACCGGGCAGCTCGGTGGTGAGCTCCGAAAATTTGTAGGGGATACTTGTTCAGCCTTCGCAACCAAAGAACTTCGACGCGAAGCAGAGTCTCGCAGGAGGCGGCAGGCTCGTGAAAGTACCGGCGGTGCCAGCCAGCCGAGAAGTCCAGCCAATGCAAGTGACCGTCGCCCGAAGGTTCTCAACCTTAGTACCTACAAACTGCATGCACTCGGTGATTATGCCGCACAGATCAGGCTGTACGGAACTACAGACTCTTATTCAACACAGCTTGTGCACCATTTCTATGTTCTACCATATTTGGAACTCATTATAGTTTTAGGGCGAATTGGAACATCGTACAAGCAAGGGCCGTTTTTCCAGAACAAGCCGCAAAGCATTCGTACCTCAGCTCGCCTCGATCGAGCGTCGACAAGCCCGCATCCGGCGCATCCGCGCACGGAGGAATGAGCTACAAGAAGAAGATCCAACCCCAAACACACCGGAGCAGCACCACGTCATCGGGAAGTCTCAAAATTTTCCCGAGGACATCACGACATTTGTGCAAAGAAACTCTGATGATCCGGCAGCAAGGGTATGTACCCGTACCCTTTCCCTGAGTTCACAAGAAATGACTGCTCAACAGGATTTTGTACTCAAACTGAAGTCGCACTTGTTGCCTCGCATTCTGGAGATGCACAGGAACCCTCCCCTACCAGGCACGGAATCTGTGTACGACAAATCCGAGACGCTATCTTCTGATCTTCACCACGTGGTTTTCCAGAGAAACCGAATCTACAGACACCCATTACTTCGTATCAATCACACAACGTACGATCTTCGTCGCGAAAATGAATCCATCAACCCCCGTACTGACCATCAAGATGTCATGTTGTTGACACGTACGGATGGATCTGGAAGCCACCCCTTTTGCTATGCTCGAGTTCTGGCGATATACCATGCCAATGTCATTTACACCGGGCCTGAGTCCCAAGATTACCGACCGCGGTGCCTCGAATTTCTATGGGTGCGATGGTTTGAGATGTTGGACCAACCAGCAGGCTGGGAGCACTGTGCCCTTGACAAGGCGAGATTTGTGGACATGGATCGAGCAGATGCATTCAGTTTTATTGACCCCGCGGATGTACTGAGATGTTGCCATCTCATACCGTCTTTCGTGGACGGGAGACTCCATTCTGATGGGCGTGCCGTGTCTCGGAATGCGCGCGATTCGGAGGACTGGAAGCACTATTACATCAATCGGTAGAAGTGCTTTTTCTTACGTGCTTGTTTAAAATCTAAAATTGCATCCCATTAGGTTTGCTGACCGTGACATGGTCATGCGCTATCACTGGGGCCTGGGTATTGGCCACGTGTACGCATACTCAAGATCTAGTGAGAGTGCTAACCAAGCAGACGGCGACATTCAAACTCGGGATGATATGACCTCAGGGTCCGAAGGCTCCCCGGCAGACACTGATGACCTCAATAAACCGACGGATGATCAGCTCAACGACGTCGAAGGTCATGCCAGTGATGATGAGATATTATGGACACAAGAGTCTACCGATGAAGATGACACCCCCGACGTGGACTCTGACCAGGACGTCCTCGCAGACGCCACATATGAGTCGGAAGGGAGCGGTATGGAGGATTCCGAGAGCGGTGGCTATAGATTCTAGGTATTTGGGGTAGTGCTATTGCTCTGCTGATTGTCCGCACTTGCAGAATTTTGTTCTTTCCTGGTACTAGCATATGCGGAAACGTCTTTTCCACCTTGATATATACTATATCGTTTGCGAAATCAGTACACAATACCAATGCTTAGCTTAGCTTAGCTCCCCG
>JBBPOM010000550.1:0-23000 GCA_038091455.1 Leccinum uliginosum | reverse complement strand
AATCAAGGACTGGCAGAACAGGGCTCGGACTCGGCAGAATTTGATCGGTGAGCAATTAGGCGAACATTTTAGATGGTATGATTTTTGGCCGCTTATGCTGACGTTATTTCTTTGTCTTTCATATTTAGTAAAGCGCCTATATTCTGTCAAAGTGTGTCCAAGTCGTCGAATGATAGCAAGCAGTTTCAGAAGTTCTGGTATCTAATCGCAGGAACGTCGTAACGGGCCCCAATGATTGCGGCAAAACTCTGGAAGCATGGACCGAAGATGCTGAACGAGGACAGGTTCCTCGCGCTCATTGGACCCGAGTGGAACCTGGTGGGTCGGTGGGGTGCACAGCGCGAAGCCAAGACTTGGAAGAAGATGAAGGATGCAGATGTGATTAGGCGACATCTGGGGTTGGCGGGAGGTATGTTTTCGGCAGTGTTGTCACGTCTCTCTTTGCGTCTGACGCAACAGTTATATCGTCCGCGCAAGACCGGATCCGGCGTCGCAGCTGTGGATGAACGTTATGCGCCTCAGACGTTCAGAGAGATTTGCTGGAACAAGGGTCAGATGGAGATTCTGGAGAAGCTACGACAATGGCTGCACGACTCGTGAGTTCTTCCTCTTTCGCATGTCCGTCTCACATCCTGGGCCCAATCCTTACCTCTATCCTATACCTATGCCTGCCCCTTGCGCCCTCCCGCACGTGACACAGGCCGTCGAGCTCAATGTCGGACTTCAAGAAGCCCGGCAAGAACTGCATGAACATCTTTCGCGCCGTCCTCATATCTGGGCCTCCGGGCATTGGCAAGACGACGAGCGCGTATCTATGTGCGAAGCTCGAGGAGTTTACACCATCGAGCTCAATGTCCTCCCGCTTCTTCATCACTATCACCCCAGTGTTTCTTTTCATACGCGCCAGCTCCTCGCCTCCCAACCCGTAACCTTTAGCCCGGACCTCACGCTGGACACGCTCTGCTGTTTTCTAGAATTTCTCCTCGTTTGGAAGCGCCCCGCCGCTGACCTCGCCTTTGAAACGCTTCACGGTAACGCCGTCAGCCGCACCAGCGGGCTGCATGGCGCTCGCGCCCTTTGATCTTGTTTGTTCGGGTTCTTGTATACGAACAGTCGAGGAAATGGGAGAGGATGCGCATATTGTCGAGGTACGACCCCCGTTTGCTTTATACGTAAGTTTGTCTCACTTGACCCGAGGTCTTCTTCCACAGATACTTTGCGAGAAAGAATCGAGAGACTCTGGAGGCGACGAGGACATCGATGATGATCAATTACCATTTGACCTCGACGAAGCCGAAAAGTCGAGTATAGGAGAGGAAGAAGCCAGCGCCGAGTCAAACGGATACTGAGGGTCCGGCGATGGAATTTCGCTCGCCGAAGTGTCCAATGATGACGACCTCATTGAATATGACGGCTCAGACGCAGATACTCAGCAGGACGACGAGGAAGCGGAAGGCCAATAGTCAAGGCAGGCATAACAAACGAAAGACACCGTCCACATTTGCGACCTACGCGAATATGATCGAGGAAGGACCGGAAGATGATGTATGACCGTACATTCCATACTAGGCAAAGAGTGCGCTCGGTGTCACCATCACTGATAAGACCTGCCTCATCATGGACGACGTCGACGGTATGTCCACGGGTGACAAGGGAGTCGTCGGTGCTCTGAACACGTTGATCAAGAAGAGAACGTTGTGTGCTGTCATGTAGGCCAGAGAGCACCGACTCACGTCCCCCGTATCCCTGTCTATATTCCCACTATTTGCATATCCAACGATGCTGGAGCTCTAAAGTTGAAGCCCATCAAGAACAATGCGTTTAATCATCCGTTTAGGAGGTATGTCGCGAAACGGCCTTGCTCTTGTTGTCGATTCATGCGTGGGTACAGGCCCGAATCGATTGCTATCCGTTCCCATATTCTTAGCATCCTAAACAAGTACGTCTCTGTAATCTGCCCCGTTATCAGCTCTAATTCAAGGCGGAAGGAAATGCAACACCGTTCATGGTCGCCGATGCCATCATTATATCACGGTCTAGACGATTATTCGAGCGATGCAGAGCTTATGCAAGCAGTCAAATACTTTCTAGGTGATCACGATTATTGTCCATCTATTGTCGAATGCTAGGGGTGTTGACGTGCTCGCCGACTGGATTCAGGTACGAGCAGTTTTCCTGTATCTATCCAAGCAAAGTGAATCTTATATCATTATGTAGCATGAAATTGATTTCGACATTACAATGTATGACAGTGAAGCTTGCTCTCGTGACTTCTTTGGATCTTGGGATGAACTACTCATTGCGCGCGCAGCTATCCTCAAACATTAACATTCGCGGAGGTCGATACACCGCATGATGCAGTCTAGTGGCACCTCTGAGGGCCTCCGGGGCGTTAATCGATTCAACATTGCCGCAGTCCATCAAAAGGATTAGTGAATATAGAGGCTTGTTCGGACCGAGCGTCCTTCCCCTTGGTATGTCCACCTCGCTTGTGATTGAGAGCTGGAAAGTACTAACGTCGTCCTATCAAGCGACGAATATCATGGCAACATTTGTTCACAACGAACCGACATCTCTTCCTTATCATTCAGAAGGCTGGGTTGCCCGAAGTCTTCTATACAGCCATTGAATCCGGAGTGGGGCTGGTCATCGAGGTATGTTCTTCTCCGCGTATTTCTTCGCTTGTCGTTGACCCATCTCCTGTTCAGGTCATTCAAGCCAGCCCGAATACTATCGGAGCACTATGTCTCAACCAAGGCGGCCAAGATCAACTTTCAGCTCATCCGGGAATCATCCCTGGCATATTTTCCATATTCACCTCTAAACGACACCTCAAAGTTCTTCGCGACAAGGAGAACGCGGTTCTCATAGGTAGCACAATCGATGAGCTCATTCGCCACCACCCCTCCCTCAAAACACCCGTGTTTGATGCTATAAAGGCTGTATTCGGTAAGATCGAGGATTTTGGAAACGATTTTGCAATCCCAGAGGACAAGAAAGAATGGTACGGGCTCTTGCCCGTTCAACCTTCCGAGGAAAGTGGGGTGATTATGCAAGGCATTGAGTCGGAGGGAAGGGAGTCGAGGCAATTAGAAAGCCTCTCAGGGTTGACATCCGACAGCATATCTGAAGAAGATTCGGCTACACAAAGAGACCACGACAACGTCGTCATGTTCATTGATGTGATTTGTAGGGTGAGTATCATCTTGACGCTGTAGTGCAAATGTGCTCATTGCATGCCACAAGTTCCTCGAAGGGCTTTTCCAACATCCTCGACATTGCAAAGACTCGGAGATGGTTTGGATTGGACCGGGAGGCTCACTGGTTTGCCTTGTCCTCCGTACGACTATGCTAAAAATGTGTCGTCCGATTCGATCGTCCAAGTTATCTGGACTATGGCTGAGATTGGCCCGAACGAAACAACTCTTCTACCTTTCGAAACTCGTTGGTACCTCTCTCGCCGAGACGGAGGATTCCTGGAAAGACCTTTTGCCGGAGTCGAAGCTCGCCCTAATGTTGGAAGTTGCAGACGATCAATTATCCGAGATCAATCGACACTTCCGTAGCCTCGTGACTCTGCACATCCGCGTCACTCTGATGGCGGTCGTGTTTCCACGACTGGGTATGCTCATGGGAGATCGGCGGTGGGCCTCCTGCAGACTCTGATGGCAGATCCCCCGAAGGTGGTACTCGACATGGGCGCTTTGCATTGTGCTTCGATCTGGGAAAACATCCTATTCAAGACTCACCTTGCTTCCAAAGGAATTGAGCTTGGGATCACCGGACAAGGATCACCCCTGGAAAAGTCTCCTGGTCATATATCTCCTTCCCTCCCTGAGCCAACAAGTTTTGGCGTCGTCGCAAATGGTGTTGTGGCGGAACCCTCAGGTCCCCTGCCCTCGTCAACGTCTGTCCCATAGACAAAAATGTGAAGGCACTCAAACACCTTACTCATGGCCTGCCGAGCGCAGCACCCTTCTTCCAATGTTTGTGCTCGCTACTTGACAACTGTTTGGTATCTTCTAACCTTATTTTGACAGCAATCGTCAAATTGTTCTGCGCCAGAAGAGCATTATGATTAATCACTTCAAGACGGAGATTACAGGTGAGAAGTTCAGTCATTGACTGATGATATTAGCTGAGAAACTATATTGCCTTGATTACTATAGCGCCATGCTCGGTTTGATGACCGTGTTGTTAGTGGACGGTGAGTAACTTCAGTGGACTGTCTGCAGGATCGGCTGTAATGGATCTGTTAGAACGTACCACGCAAAATACATTGCACACGGTCCTGTTTCTTTCTTTCCAACGCGCCGGGGGCCTGGAGAGGTGCATGCACAGGGCGGGTTGAAAGTTGCCCTTCACCTCCTTTGTCCTCCAAAGCCATATTTGAGTCCGGGTCGACTATTTTGCTTATGTCCCGGGGCAAACAGGATACAGATGCCGACTGTTTCGAGCCTCACCACTTCCTCGTCCGACTTTGTCTTGCATGTGTCCCACTCCTTCAAAGAATATGGGAATCGTTGTGGCTCCGTTCTGCGCCGTTAACGCTGGTCAAATCCGTCATACAACTTGTCCTTGAAGTTACTGCTGCAGAAAACAAATGACACAAGGGCGAACCTTCAGCGGAAGGCAGCACTGGTACACGTTCTGCCGTTGGGATCGCTGCCGGCTTGCATATGCGCACTGCTGGGCCCGACGAGAACCGTATCCGTCAACTAACCGACATGGGTTTCCCTCGCTCTGCAGCCGATCGTGCTTTGGCACGTACCACAACAACATCACTGCAGCTACGGATCTACTTCTTTCAAACCCATTCCCACTTCCCCCAGATCTGGAACCAGAGCCTGACCTAGAACATGACGGAGCCAGTGGAGGTCCAGAACAACCCCGCTGGACCCACAAGCGAAGATGCGGAAGAACCTACTATTCACGACGAAGACATGGACTCGGAGGAGGTGGCGTCATCTGTTCCTGAGCCCCGCTGCACCTGATTCTTCTGAAGATGGAAAGAGCTTGGAGGCGTTGCGTCAAGAACTGAACGTTATCCGCGAGCCGTTGAAAGCAGGCTTGACTCGACAGGCGTTGTTGCTTGTTGATGACCACATCATCGATATTCGAGGTTCACAAGGCTTTCTTGCGCCCGTCTCCAGACCTACAGGAGTTGCCCATTCGCTCCTTGATTGATGACATCAATGAATACTCGCCTGGGGCATTGGACGTTCAAGAAGAACCTTTGGCGACCAGATGCTCGTGCCGTCGGAATGCCCCACGCTTGAACCAAGCATCGGCCGCAACCTCATAGATTTCCTTCTGGCGTTGCTCCTCTCGAACTCGTTTACGATGGAACCTGATCATTGCACGCCAAAATGGCTCGCCTTGCATTTACTTGTCACGGGGGCGTTGCTCAGCATCCGTGATCAGCCCGTTCCACAAGACCTCAAGCTGGGTCCACCGTACCCCGACGCTCGATTGATTATCTTCGATTCTGCGACCGTTTACTTGGGTTGTCCAGCTTGCCTCGTGACGAGTTCCTAGCAACTTTGCGCCTTCTGGTGGTCCTTACTCGTGATCATGATATTGCGTCAAAGTTTGTCAAACGAGACGGAATATCTCTCGTATTCAAGCACCTAAAGGTCCATGGGGGTGCCGGCAGTCACCCCTATATAACTATCATTCTCCGACACGTTGCAGAGGACCTGCACACATTGCAGGGTACGATACGCCAGGAAGTCAAGCGTTTCCTTGCTCAACCTCGTACAAGAATTGTCGATGTCTTCAACTTCGTTCGCAACTGTCATGTTGCGCAACTCTGAATCTTTCATCGAAGTCGTTCAGTCGATCTGCCAGCTGCAGCAACCCTACTCTGCGATTCAACACATCAATCTGAAGCTCGACGACACGGGAGGACTCTGTGGTCAAGAAAATTTGGCGCAGATGGACATGTAAGTTGATTCGCCGACGGATGTCCCTCGCGCACTGTCAAACGAAGTATTGGAATCCGTGTCTCACTTCCTCATAGGCGAGTTCTATAAACCTCCAGATGGTCCTGCAGATTCTCTGTCGCAAATAAATAAGCAACCCGTTCAAGTACCTGTCGAGCAGGACAGGCCACGACGGTCATCCCGACACCCCGAGCGAGCAAGAGCGCTACGCCCACTTTTGCTTTCTCATGCAATGCCTTTCCGAACTCTTGTTCTCCTACGACGCATGCAAACTCGCGTTCTTGTCGTATAACCCGAAGAAGCAACGCCAACACACACCATCGAAAGACGGGAAGTACAGGACAGCAGTTCGTCAGTACATTCATTCATACACTCGATTGAACACACACTGAACTCTTTGACTGTGGTCTAGTCACCCTCCAATGTGCGGCTATATCCAAATCTTAGACGGCGTCAATCCAGACTAACATAAGTTCGTCTAGTTTTTCTCAGATACCCTTCCACCTCGCAGCCAATCCTCAGTATATCCAATCGTGAAGAGGTTAAGAGTATTTGTGAAACGGACGGTTGGTCCAAAGTTGCACTGGGAAAAATGCGAAAAATCGACAGCTTCTTCAGGCAGTGCCACCGCACGGGAGGCATAAGTTTCGGTAGCTCGGTTCATATTCGCTTATGCGCGCAGACTATCCTAATCGCCCAACTCATTAGTATCGGTTTCACGCAAAGCCTTGAAAGACCACGTTTTCCAATGGCACTTCTATATACCGAAAGGACCGATGGTTGCCACAGCCGCAGCATCCCTGCACTACAATGGGAATCTCTACGAGAACTCAAAAGTATTCGAGCCGTTCTGGTTTTCTGAACATGTCAGATCAGAGGAATATGACATGGGATTGAAATACCAATTTACCTGGACGTTGACCGAGTATTTGTCATTTGAACACGGCAAGCATGCGTGGTACGTCCATTGATATTCTCTCTTGTGAATGTTCTGAATCAATTCCCTGAAACGTTAGCCCCGGACGTTTCTGCAAGTTCGCTGTGAACGAGCTGAAAACCATGATGACGCGTATCATCCTTGCATATGATGTAAAGTTGCACGAGAGCACGGGTGTTCCTGAAGACATCCATCTCAGCATTGCAATTGTTGCAAACCCGAACGCAAAGGTCATTTTCAGAAAGAAGCTACCAAATATTCTTTTATCCAGGATGAATTATTGTGATGATCATACTTCGTATCCGTGAGTCACTGCCACAAGGGACAGAGCCGGAATTTCTCAGGTGTTCGAGTCTCTGCCATTTTTACTGCTGCTTTGAGTTGATCACGCGTATCCCTTCCTTCAACCCTGCGTCGCGTTGTCCTCGCTATGAAACAGGAACTGACGGACGCTCGTCCTCTTACTTTCAGACAAAGACAGATACAACCCTCTCCCGTACGGACCCTGCGACTCCTGCCAGACCCCTGCTCCTGCGCTGACACCCTTCGGGTCCCCGCTACACCGATCTCCCCACAGAGTGCGCTTCTCGTTCACAACTTGTTAAAGCCTTCACCAACCGCTATGTCGCTTTCTTCCAGGGCGCAGAGGACCTCTTCGAGGTGCAACGTGGCTTGAACCATTGCTTTGTTCGTGATCTCGTCACCGCTGCCTGACGGGTGAGCGACTACGCGACCCCCGTCCGTATATTCAGGCTGTCAAGGAGAAGGTGGAGAACAAGCAACAATACTAGGCGTACTTGGAGGAGCTCAAGACGTGTCAGACTCCGAGTCGGATCCTCGGCGGTCGACATTACTAACTTTCCTAAGCAACTCAATTAGACAGGTTCACTGCTTCGTCCCTTTGAGACCTCTAGACACAAACAAGTCAATTGCAGTGCTTGAGGAAATCTTATCCCCAACGGCCATCCTGAAAGTTGGCTGAGGCACCTGCGGCTTTCATCGTTCAGTTGATTCAAGTACCTTGGCGAGTCATTCAATACCAGTAAGTGCATCTCGACATTCGAAAAGGTGTTGTATCTAATTTCCGATGCCACGAACAGCCTCAGCGACTGATCGGGTCGGTTACCCAGCCAGGTGACTTCATAGACACATCGACAAGTCAGTTTCAGTTGCCGCCTTCCAATTGAATAATCATGCCACCTGATACCTCGGACATTGACTAATCCGTTTTGAATAATCGTACCAACAAGCCATATCGGTTGGACCTTGAAATTTTGAAACCTCGATATGGCGTACGTTTTAGCTGCGAATATTGATACAGCATGTCCAGCGTAAAAAGGTAATATGTCTCACTTCCGATGTCCATTCCAACATCGACAATGGTCTTGCGGACGTAAACAAGTCCATTTTGATTCTCGAATTCTCGAGTCTTACTCGAAATGGCTATCCTCGAGATCTCACTACTTCATCGTTTCGAGCAATCGGGCGACATTACGGACGTCAATAAATACATTTCGATGGCTCGAGGAGGCCATAATTTTCACTCCCTTTTACGTACCGAGTCTCGTTGCTCAATTTATTCCGAGGCAAGCACCATTGCGAGCTTAGCGAGAGAAGCCTCCCATCCGTGAATATCGATCGCTCGGGTTGCGATCCAAGAAAGGTTGCATACGAGTGATCATGTAGTGATCAGTGGTCATAGAGAAGTGTGATACGAAATGGTATGATCAGGAATGGGATGGGAAAAAGCCTGAGGCATGAGTACTGAGTTGAGTGACGGGCTGACCGTGACAAAGGTGCGTGCGAAAAAACGCTCCTCAGCTAGCACGGTAAGCTGCGCCACCTCGTTGACTCATGCACGGATTCCCACCTCGCAGTGCCATCCATCCGAGTCCGCAACCTCTCGCAATGATGATGCGTAAAATTCTGGGAACCACGTTTACGGGTCCAGCGACGACGGAGGTGTTATAGGCGCTCTCGCACTTCCACATTAAGCGAGCGTGAACGTGCCCTGTGACACGTGTCACGCATGTTCAGTTCTATCCATTTCTTTCCGCTCTTTCACGGTATCTCAGAACATCCAATCTGACCACGACGACAGCGATGCATCCATCTTCCTCTCGCCCACGATTTCAGCTGCCACATTACCATCCACCTTCGCCGCCATCGATCGAGAAGGAGCACCTTGCCTAATCACCGGACAACACACTCCGTGGGCTCTGGTGCAAAGAAGAGAAAGTATGCCGCTCTCGCAACCAAAGCTCTCGTAGATTCGTCTTCAAGAAGCATAAGGAGCTTACGGAGCAGCCTAAGAAGACACGAAACCCTTTCAGCTCCTCTGGAAAGCCCAACAGCTCCGCAGAATGTGTCAACGCATGCAGACGTTGCCGATGAGATAATCGCGCGCAGAGGGTAGTCAGTATTGCTTGAAACGTTTAGAGAGAGGTTGATCGAGTACGTCCCTCCATCATATCGTTTCCACCTTTCATATCGTCGCCAACCTCTTGCAACTTGGTGACCTTCTCGCCCGCCACACTGTGACTAACAAGTAGAAAGGGTTCAGCCGCTGTTTCGCGCGCGACCACATCCAAACAGGCCTGCGATCAGTCTCCCCTGCGACGGGCGTCCAACCCTTGCTGTACGTCCTTCGTCTTTCTTTCCTTTCATCGTCTCATCTCTCTTTCATCCGTACACCAAAGTGCGTCTCCCACAAATTTCGTTGTATCTATGTCAAAACCGCTCCGAGCGGACCAGGCCCGATGATCTTCCGCGATCCCCTTCCTCTTCCTGCTCCTCGCTCGCAAGCAGCGTCCGAGTCGGCCCTCCCCGGTTGCCGCCCTTCATTGACGACTATACCACGCTACTAGTACCCACTGTCTCGGCTACATACTCTTTAACCCTGCTGCTTCAATGCTTCAAGTTACCCCTTCCATCTGGATCACTCTGGACGTGTCACAGCCGCCCTTTGCGCTGGGGTCTGGCATGGACGTGGCTGCAAACCCCCTGGAGCGATGCTATGCGAAAATTGGTCAGTGACCTATAATTTAGACTGCATGCGTTCCAGTGCTGAACCCTATATCCCGTAGCTCGTAGGGGAAAAGCAAAATTTCCGGACCAAGATGTGGACGGCGGCGATGCCCTTTGTAAGCAGGTACGGTCTGTTCGAGAAAGCAAGGTCCCAAGGTCTCGCTCTTGAGGACCCGGCGGTAGCCAACGCCGCGCGTCAACTGTGCGAACAAATGCTTGATGAACATAATTGGAACACGTACCTGCACAACCCCAAAGGCAACGTCACACAAGTACGTTCGTTCGAATCAAAAATTGTTTCTCTTTCACCTTCTTTCAAGGGAAGTATACTATTCGCGAACCCGATTCTCCATGATTTTCACAAATCCTTCTGGTACCAAAACTCGGCTTCACCGCTCAAACGCCTCGATTTGAATAAACCGAAGTGGGCCACGACTCCGACTCGTCTCCTTGCGTGTTCTGCAACTGCGGCGAGGTCCACCTCCGAGTCGATTGACCGTATATAGCTGAATCGTGGCCGCCGTCAGTTAGCTTGTGCACTCCGCCGTGTTGCACACGGCACGAAATCGACGACAAAAGAATCGTCTCAGAACGCGCACCTTCGCTACAGTATCAAGCATTACGGTATTAGAAAGAGCGCCCGAAAATACCATACACAGCGGCAGGCCGTTGAACTGCTTCAACGTGGCAGTGTGCCCCCGTGATTTCAAACAGCCTGGCGGCCGCCAACGTAAGGCACGTTTTTATAACATTTTGTCTTAGCAATTGACTAGTGCCGCGAGCCAAACTCCCCGAAGGGCCTCGCCGGTGACGTGAACTACTTTGGAGTGTGGCACGCGTGACACGATAAGTCGCGCGCAGTACTCACGGAGACCATAATGGCGACGACACGACGAGTTGTGGAGAGGGTGTGCGTGCATGCTGGTCGCAACGAAGGCAACGGTGAGGATGAGGGCCAATAGAAAGGGTATTAACATTCCTTACATTACGGCTACCTTTGCCAGTCTTTTCCTTTCACAGGTTCGAAAAAATGGGGTTATGACGATCTCCCTGTGATCCTGAATCTCGGTACGAAAACATGAAGCATGGAAACCAAATGGACGACGTCATCGTGCAAGGGCCTGAGGTTTTTGAAAACAACGGTGTTTTTATTCACCCTGCCGAGCATGAGACTAAGCTGCACGACGGAGAATTTATTGAAGTGGAGGTCATTTTGAAAGTTGAAACTGTGCGCACGCAATCACAATCTAAGTTATCAATATCTATATTCTGACTTGTCTCACGTTGGCAATAGATGTTCTTATCTCCCGAGCGCAAAAGATCTGAACGGTTGGAAGTCACATCTACCAACTCATTCTTAAAGGTTTGAAGGTCATGCCATATGCAGATCACGTTATGAAGAGCCTCGACGGTCTAGAACCCGAAGTTCAACCTGACGAAAATGGGAAAAGGAAAGCGCCCGATGTCGCGTACGGACAACGGGCCTCCAAAAGGACGGTAATAGATGACATGGAGATTGATGAGGATTAACTTCAGGTTATCTCCTCGTTTTTTGTTGTACGAGTGTCGTGTGTACGAATGGCATTGAAACGACGGGTTGAATACATGTCACCATAGTTGCAGTACGGATTCGGGGACTGGCGCAAACGTGCGCCGCTACGACACCATCGAGTACCAATGCATTTGCGAGTTTTTGTCAGGGTCCAGGTCTCAGGGGTGCCCGCGGTATATTAATTCGTTAATAAACGAAAGGGGGCAGATCGAGCAGAATTGAGCAGAATTGAGCAGAATTGAGCAGAATCGGGTAAATCTGGCAGAAATACAGATAATGTAAGTATTAGCAGTAATGTCCAATTGTCCCGGTCAAAAAATTCGCTCCCTAGACATTATTCAAAACTTGAGCAGACGGTTCCAGTTCACATAGAATGGTATACGTTTCCGTGCAGTGTCGAGACTTCCTCCTCGAGGTTTGTCCGGCGGATTCTGTTTCGCTGGCAATTGTAAGTCACTGCCAAGTCGCCACTCTCACTCTCACTTGAATTCCACGGGCCCGGGGTTGTTGAACGTCTGAATTCGGTATAATGTGCAGCATGTGATTCTCAGCAACTTGAACATACTATATGACCACAGGTACATATCGAGTGAGGCGGGTCATAGTACGGACTCGGATATCCCAGCTTCCACCATGTCCGCACATACCTCTGCGTCCACATCATCTCATGCTAGGGCTCTTATCGCTCCATACGCTGTTCCCTACGATTCATACAATCCAGAGTCCATCGCTGCTTACAGCAGAAAACGGGGGTCAACTTTTTCCAAAGTTTCCGGAGGAGCCAGGAAACAAAAAAAATCGAAGGCATCTGTAGGTGTTCCGAACTATTTGAGTTCCCTTTGACAACTTGAATTCACTTCTATCATAAGCTGGACGGGGAGCGAACCCGTGAAGTGAAGGAATATATGAATACGCAAATGCTTCGGATCGCTCGAACAAGTCGAGATGCACATAACACAAAGATTCAATACCACCGTATCCGTCTGCGAGAGCTGGATATGATGCGATCCCTTGTGGCGGATGAGCTAGAAGAGAGTCAGGTATCCCTCGATGAGGTCGAGCGTCAGATTGGCCACATCCGCAAACGGTTGTATGCCAGCGGGGGTACAGCAAGCATCGAACAATGTGGGAAATGGTCGGGTCTCTTTGATGCCTCCTCTTGCGCTGGCTTTGCTTGTGACGAGTCAGAGTCCGGCTCAAGTTACGGGGGTTCTGAATGTAGTGTCAATGATCACGACAATATTCTTACTCCCTCGTTATGAATCACAAATCTCACATAGTGTGTATGAATTCAATCATCCCCCCAGCCGCGTTGTACTGGCTCTTTTCTTGCCGAAATGTAATTGGTAGTGTCAACCAGATGATCCAGTGCGTTCAAGTTCCTCAGAACTTCTATAGCTCGAGGCGTTTGATACGATGCGACTCGGATATTGTACATAGTATAGACCTTCAACTTGAAGTTGTGTCCATAGCAGTACATTGGCAACAAACAGCTTGAGCTGTCGAAATCGTACTAGTGCTAGCCTCGAATGAATCAAACTTATTCCATTGTTAGTACTATCGACTCGAACTCTGAGAACAACGTTCAAGTTGGCCCACTAAGTTGCACAGTCCACTGTTAAAGTTGAAGCTTGAAGTCTCGGCTTCTTGGTGCTCTTGAACGGATTGCCAGTGATGCATCATTAACGCTCCCCTAGCTCAGAATAGGTTAGTGATGCAGTATGACTGTCCACTTAACAGGTTATCTATCCCCTCGTTTTCCCCTCGAGAGAGTCGAGTGCCACCACGACGTGACGAAGACGACTTCCTCGGCGTGTGACCGTCCCGCCACCGTCACGGTCGCGCGCGTGACTCGGAACTACTTGTTACCTTCAAGTTCAAGTTCAAACCCACGGCAACTCACCCACCCCTCAGGCAGGCTGGTTATCGACAACTGAACTATAAGTATTTCCATTTATACTTGTGATCACTGATCATTCAACTACTGTCAGTTGTACGCCGAATAGGATGGGTCTCTCCGACTCCCTCCGAGTCCTATGTTACACTTGCATGCTAGTACCCGGGCAGGTGCGGCCATGCCGCCACCAGTAAGAAGCGTCTGTGACAGTGGGAATACTCGATCATAAGCTTCCGTATCCTGTGTCCAGCCTGTTACAGTTATAGATCAGTGAGTCACACCCCTAGAGGACCTAGAGCATGCAGATAACGATTACTCGCACTGACAAACTTTGCGCCCGACCATAGTGCATGTCTGCCAGCATCTTCCAGCACATTTTCCACTTCCAGCATCTGCTGGAACTGCTAATAACTGCCAAAGTTCTGGCCGCCCATGCTGCATCATGTCAGTGACGAGATGCGGGCTATCCACTTGGTGGCTTCCAGGTTCTTAGATTCTAATTCAAGGCACACTCACGGCACACTCGCGATCAATACTGACAAAGAAGCCACTGTAGTGCCGCGTCAGGCTGACGGGTATTGCTGGTACCGAATATTATTTCAGTGTGACTCAGAAAGGCGTTCCCCAGTTTTACGTCGGTCATGACGTTTCTCGAAGACAATATGGTACGTTACCCCATTCAATTGCCACGTTGTTCTAATCACTTACACTTTTCAGATCGAATTTTCCCTCATGTTGGATTCAACCTGAGCCCAGCGGATCGGTCCCAGTGACCACAAGGCGGGTCAGTGATGCCCAGTAAGTAGGCTTGTACCCGATGATCTGGATCCACGGTGCGTACTCCTATAAGCCTATTGCGCGTATTTGCCATTAATATTCTGCTCGCTATAAGTTCCAACGATTCTGAATCTCCACCCTTACTTACTTTTGATCTCACCGCTGGCACTCACCCGCGCATGTCAGATTATATCCGGTCCAATCTCAGTCAGACTCAGGCTGGCAGCGGTCACAGGCTCGGACAGGTAAGAGTAGTCTACCTCGTTGCTTGGGAGGATGTGCACCCTCTAGTCGCAGAGCCGAATCTCTGACAACTTGAATGGCCAGCCGCACGACTCGGAGTCCAGAGACCCCCACCCTGGGGGCATGTTCGTCGTCGCGGCTCCTACCGCCGCCACCGATACCATGAACATGTCCGGTGACGCATTCTATGGATTTCCAGCAGTCGAGCGTACAAGTTCCAGTACTCAAGTGCAAGGACCCCTCCATGTGCACTTGAGCACTCGGGCTCTCCCGAGCTCCAATACTACCAGCGACAGATCCCTGACATCGGTTTCATCGGCTCTGGTTGTTGCTGATACCCCGCAGGAGAAGGTTCGCAAGACAGATCTTGCAGAAAACCACAAGGTCAACTTAGAGCGCTCATTTGATCTCATCTTAGAAGATATCATCCTTGATCCGAGACTCGGGTGGGATAACAGTATCATTGATATGAAAGCAAAGGAATGCCTCAGTCAGGCGTGTGCCGAAAACGAAGACCTCCCAGGTTTGTCGTCATCTTTATCCTGGTAGGAATTACTGATAACCAAATAAACTACTCGAATTTCAGTTACCCCCTGGAACAAGACTATGCGAAAATTGGTCAGCGACCTATAATTCAGACTGCATGCGTTTCAGTGCTGAACCCTATATCCCGTAGCTCGTAGGGGAAAAGCAAAATTTCCGGACCAAGATGTGGACGGCGGCGATGCCCTTTGCAAGCAGGTACGGTCTGTTCGAGAAAGCAAGGTCCCAAGGTCTCGCCCTTGAGGACCCGGCGGTAGCCAACGCCGCGCGTCAACTGTGCGAACAAATGCTTGATGAACATAATTGGAACACGTACTACCTGCACAACCCCAAAGGCAACGTCACACAAGTACGTTCGTTCGAATCAAAAATTGTTTCTCTTTCACCTTCTTTCAAGGGAAGTATACTATTCGCGAACCCGATTCTCCATGATTTTCACAAATCCTTCTGGTACCAAAACTCGGCTTCACCGCTCAAACGCCTCGATTTGAATAAACCGAAGTGGGCCACGACTCCGACTCGTCTCCTTGCGTGTTCTGCAACTGCGGTGAGTCCACCTCCGAGTCGATTGACCGTATATAGCTGAATCGTGGCCGCCGTCAGTTAGCTTGTGCACTCCGCCGTGTAGCACACGGCGCGAAATCGACGACAAAAGAATCGTCTCAGAACGCGCACCTTCGCTACAGTATCAAGCATTACGCCGAAATGGAGGCAAAGATTCTCGGCGGTATGAGACAGGTATTGGAAAGAGCGCCCGAGGACGTTGTCCGTTGTGGATTCGAGAACATGCTTTTCAATCTTCATCAACAGGGGTTGTGAGTCACGCTTTTGTCCACCTGCCATTATCATACCCGTACTTACACCTGTAACAGAGAAAAGCTGCCCCACATGGGCTCTGGCACAGTCTCCGACTTCTTTATACCATCTTTACAGGAATTAACATCACTTCCATTGGCGCAACCACACTGGCACACTGAACCACAGCCTGCGGACGACTCTCTTTTCTTCCCTCACGAGGCTCCGACTGCTGGTTTATGTCTCCAACTTGAAGGTCACCAAACATTACAAGTCACTCCGAATCACGTTGTTTACAACGATCAAACTCAGGTTGCAGGTGGAAGTTGGATGCTGGATGCGAATCACGTTTGAATGTACTATCCATTACTACAGATCAGATAAGTAGTGTGCGGTTTGAAGGCGGGTGTATAAGTAGCTTCCAAGAACGTAGGTACGAAATTTGTAAATTCATGCCCATCAAGCCATCCGAGTCAGCGTCCGGGGATGATCAGTACTATAACAATCGCCGTCCGGTCCGTTTCATAGAAACTCACCAAAAAGATCGGCCGAGCGATGCTCAACACACCTTGCGTGCGGAACGGGTGCGTACTCCGGGGCCTGCGCCCAGTTTCTCTACTATAATATTACTCCAGAGTGGGCCCGTCACTGACTCCCGTTCGATAGGTTTAGTCTCCCGTGTGTTAGCGGCATAGGACCCCAATTCGATCCTCGGCGTCGACCGTGACATCAACTAGGGCTCGACCTATAACAAGATCGTCTCCGATCACTGGAATGGTCTCCCTGGGGAAATGAGGGCGATCTGCGCAACTATACCCGACGGCGGGCTCGAGAGCATGAGTTTTGACCTGATCGTCGTGAGTAACCCCCCTCCACCTGATAGCGTGTCGACTGTAGCCACTGGAATTCACGCGCACACTTACCCTTACTTGTCCCTGCCCTCACCCAGTGCGCATCTGCCTATCATCATCTCCCGTCGATTGATGGTGTGACACAGACCATCTCCTCGACGTACTTGAACACGGCAGGTCTCTGCTCGCCGCAGATCTTGACCATGGATTCAACGTATTTCAAAAGCATAACCACATCGTCGTCCACAAGGGAGGGTTCACAGAACAGGACATGTATTCTACGGTCAAGCCTGAGAAAGACGTGGCTGAAAAGCATACCGGAGTCACGGTCCCTTGCGAGCCTGAGTGACAACTTGTGGACATACTATGTGACTCTCTCCTTCAAAAGGCTTTCCACCAGGCGCTGCCTACGACTTCCCGTGCCGACTCGGATGCTTTCCGTTCAGCTGTTTCATTCGCTTCCCTCGTGCACCCCGTGACCGCTACTAACTCAACAGCACGAGCCTGAGCCACCACTTCATCACAGTCACCTATATGCCCGCATCGGAAAATTCACGCTCTGTACGGTATGTGGAGGAATTTCTCGACGTCCTTTTGATTCAGAGGATTTACCTCAAATTCTTGCACCCAGCACGTCCTTTGTGCGCTCGCCAACTTGAACGCCGTCGCCGCCGTGACAAGCCTGAGTTTTTACCATTTTCAAGTTACGGTATGCCAAATTAAACGTACTGCTCTTGATAGCTTATCCTTCGATGTTACTCGTCAAATGGCCGAAGATATCGATTACCAAGTCCACTTGCCCGATGCGTTGCCAGCACAGCATCTCCAGCTTTGCAAACGTCCGCAATCCTATTGACGACGGTCCCGTAGACAACGTGTTGTCCCACGCAGACACCAACGACGAAGATAGTGCGTTGGTGACGGTTGTATCCATGAATTTGGTTGACTCGTTCGCCAGACACACTCTTCCGTCGCTTCGAAACATGGAGTCGATACAGTTTCATCTCTGGCGGCATGGGTCAAGGCGAGGAAACTAGCTAATGAAAGAAGCAGGCAACTACGCATGTTGCGCGTGCAGTCAAGACAAACAGAGCCCCATGAATGGCGTTGCGTTGTGCTAACCTCCACGAAGCTCGCCACGCAGAAACATTCACCAGTCGGTCGAACAGCAGCGAAATCGGCGATAGTATGATGGGCATGTCGGTGAGGATCTTCTGCCCCTTTGTCGTGTCTCTCGTCTTGACGGATTCCGTAGTCCCATGCCCAGCTGTTCGGAATGCGGCGGTAGAGGTTTTCGCAGTGCAAATTATGTAAAAGCCAGCTGACGGACGAGAAAGTACGGGTTCCGGTGTTCACTATATCTATATATCCCAACATCCAGTCTCGACCTAGGAGTCGGGGATTCGGCGCACGAGCGCCGCTGCCATTCAAGTTACGGTATGTAGGAGATGGGCCGCATGACAAATAACAAATAACCGTTTTGTGACTTTTGGGACTCCATGCACCAATGCACCCGAGCCAATTTTCTGCAACTCAACTCGGTGCCTATGTCATGGACCCATCCAATGATGTGCCCTGCATGAGCCTCACGTCATATCTCTAGGCTATAGGTGAAAAGAAAGAAACCCCCAAGGTGACTATTCTCCATGGCACCCACTGGCAGGACCGCAACCGCGGGGGATGGAAGATCACGAAAGAACCAGGGCGTACATAACTTGCCTTGTTCCTCCGAAGGATGCAGCTGCCAAAACCATTTCCATTCGAATCGAAACCAGGAGGAACATATCGCGCGAGCCTAGTAGTCGAGACTGTGATTGCGTGAGTTGACGAGCATGTCATTTCACTTTTGCGGACTGACTGATTTCGTTGTCATCTTCTTTGTACACGAACATGGTGTATAGATATCTCTCTGGAGCATAAGTCGTGACAATGTTCCTTCGATCTCTATCGAGTTCCTTCTTCCACAGTTTGCAACTCTAGGTGGCATCGACGGTGTATCCATCGTCAATGGTATACATGTGAGTACTTGGGTGCTCGTATCATGCTCTCGGCACTCACCGTATTCGTAGCTCGTGGAGGGTCTGTTTTGTGATAGAAGTCGTACTTGGGCGAGAATACTTGCACCGTTTTGCTCCACTATTCACCCACGTCCAATTCACAGTTCTCCATCCTATTCTTCCTCAGTCTTTTTCCATTCCATACATCTCTTATGTATGAAACAATATTCCACTCGAAGAACGATCAGAGGCCGAACGGCAACAAGGTCGCAACAGCAGACGCAAAGGTTGACGTGCTCGAAGGAGACGCTAAGTGCTCGTACTGGCGCTTTATGGCAGATCATCGATTCATTAATGAGAGCTTCTTCAAAATTGCCCTTCGACTGTTTAGGTTTCTCTGCAATCGCGTGGGGCACGCTCGTGGACGGCACTACGGACCGTTGGAGTGAGTCTCTCGCTTGTCCCGTTCTCCGATGTAGTACGTATGTCAGTGATATTGCTTATCATTGGTGACCCTCTACCTGGTCCTCATCTCGGGCATCAGCCCGTCGTTCTTTGCCATTGTGGGAAATGCATTCGCGGGAGTGCTCCGTTACATTACCTTCGCGTCACAATAAAGGCGTCTAAAAGCCCGAGTGCGTGTATCGTTGTCGTTTCTCGTTAGGCACCTAGCCTTAACTAACGGCGACGGAACCAGGCCCAGGCTATTCATGGTCGTCCCGATGCTGGTCTGCACGAACATGATTACTTTCCAGTGCGTATACCTTTCTTGCGCGCTCGTTGTCGCTCCCCATACCCCTCACCCATTCATACCCCTCACCCATTTTTGTAACTGCGTGATTTCTCCTGACTCCATAGCGATGTTGTTGGCGAGGTGCCTGATCTGATGATAGGCTCATTTTCTTCTTCAAATTCCACATAATCCGCCGCGTTCACATCGACGTCATCGCTGCGGTTCAATTCAATTCGATCAATGTCAATGTAATGATATCTGCAAGAACATATCATATTCATATTCATATTCGGAATGACGTACTTTTTCATGTCGTGGTTGAATAGTCAAAGTACTGTTGAAAAATTTCATGCTCCATTTTTACGTCATCATCAAGTTGCCGCGGCGTCGGTGACCACACTTGGACAAGTTTCCCAGCCAACGTCAGTTCAATATTGCCATCATCGACTGTTTCCCTCTGATCCAACTGAGCTCGACGATCTCACTAAACGCGGCAGGGTCATTGCCCGTGACCTCACTGAGGTGCTGAACGCATATAACATGATATAAGCAACTGGAAACCAACAAAAACGGTACCGTTTCCTCCTTTCCTTTTCTCTTCCTAGTTGTTCATCGCTCGCAGATGAGTCAATCTGAGACGCCCACAATTTGATATATGTCCGAGGGTGACTTGTCTGCCACTCGCCTCGAACCATCCGATGTCAAAGAGGCCCATCGGCCGATATGACCTTTGTTCCCATCCTTTGGCGATTTATTGTTGATTCTCTGAACTTACTAGATGGGGATCGGATGTGTAGGCGACTATCCTCCATAATGTCCGAGTTTTCTCCCATTCGAAATCGTGGTCGTCTCATCACTGCAGTCATTGCAGCACAAGGCTTGGGCCAACTGGGTGCGGCCGGGAGTTACATTATAACCTATCCATTTCCGTGTTGGATGTACTATTTTTCTGTTTCCAATTATGAGAACATGAACATATGCGCGGGGAACAAATTCCCGCTGGGGCTTATCATGCAAAGGACATCAAAGGCGTCCAGGTGAGCCTATCATACAGTTTCGTGAATGAATTTTGGTCTAACGACTCGGATACCGACAGCCATTCCATCCCCCGACGTCGTTGCGTGATTTATACAGGTACTTATATCCGGGTTGACTTTCATTCTCACTACGGACACGTGGCAAAGCAGAGAGCTGTGCACGACCAAAGGATTCCACCACACAGCGTCCATCACAGAATGCTCCACAGCAAGCAATGTCACAACTCCCAACGTGTCAACCAATGACGCCGCAAATGTTTCCGTGGCCCAGCGTGGGGTCGCCGAATCCCCCTTCAATGCCACCTCGCAGCCGTTGCGCGCCGAAGCCACCCACACTGCAATGAAGAGTCTTCCTCCCGCAACTTCCCATCCATGCACTCTCAGTCTCAGGGATGCTCTATTTTCCCCATCTCTGGAGAGGGAGCATCGATGTCGAGCAATGGAGACGAAGAGCAGCAGACGTTAACTGTGCAATCCACAGGGGTGCACTCAATAACAGAGGCCATCTCGTCGCTAGCAACAACGTCATCTCCCTCCTCCATCGTTTCACCTTCACGACCCACGACTGAAGATCCTCACGCCCATTCTTATGATCCCGAGATACACCCGTCTTCTACCCTTTCTTCACAGCCGAGATATCCTCCGGCACCTCCACTGGTTTAGCAAACTCCCACCCATGCTCAACCACCTTCACAGTGCACACATTGTATGCATGGTATGTGGAGGAGCAAACCGCTGGCGTCCGTGAGATTTTGAGAAAGCTCAATGAGGAGGTCGGGAGGCTTAAGAGCGTGGTGAGCACTCCGAATTTGGCATTCGATCACAAAGTTAACATATCACTGCAATTGATGCAGAGTCGAATGCAGGCACAGATGGATCAATGCACTGTCCATGGGTGGGAAACTTTGGAACTCCATGGCGAGATACTTTCTCGCGTTAACTATCTCTCAGACGAGGTGAATCCTGCGTTCTTACAAGCTACGTGTTACTTAACAGCGCAGATTGAACTTGAAAAGCGACTTGGCTTTGCGCAACTGTGTCTTCTCCTAGCAGTGCTTGTGCTTATCGGCATCACTCGTGCCGCTCCTGCACAGCAACCGACAGTGCAGAGTCTCCCGACAGGTGAATTATGTGTTTGTTAGCTCAGCTTTGGGAGTAGCACAGATCGTTTGAATGGATCGGGACAGCTCAGAAGACGAAGTCTTAGCCCAGCGGGACAAAGACACTAAAGAAGAAAAGGCTACTGGTAAGTATCACCTCGTCCATAAGGCGTCTGACTAACATGATACCAACTACCAGCAATAAACAACGGTCACTCACTGTTTCCAGACCCGACGGGCAGTCCTGGCTACAAGTCCGAGTCACATACGATCACTCACAGCCTCCTACCTGTATCTAGGACTTCCAAGCGAGTTGCTGCGCCAATGATGTCCTCGCACAGGCGTGCACGCAGGATCGGTCTTCCGTACACCCACAAAATACCGTTCACTCATTATCATTCTTCTCGCCCGGAATCTTAGGCTGTTCAAAGTCTTCCGGAGTGTGGAAATGGACTGCCCATCACTATCGTAATCCCAGAGCAATTCTTGCTGGAAGATGTACATTGAACGACGACGACGTTCCGTGGGTGTTCAGGTTCGGGCGTCGAATCTGGTGCGCGTCCGTCGACGCTCGCGCCTTCTCTAACGTGGCGTACCATTGCCCAAGGTGGCATGTCGCAATTGTGTCGCTATGTTATGTTCCGCGATGGTGTGCATGTTGACTTGTCTCTCCCCCGCTGCACCCAGCTGGTAGGTTCTTACTACCTACTACGAGTCCGCTCGATGTCGTTAATTCCGAGTTCACGCAAAGTAGGTGCATACGTTGCATCAATTGATCTTCCACTTTTCTCTCAAATAGAGCTCGCTTTATCTGTGGCCCTCACTGTATCCTGGTAGGCGATTCAAAAGAATTCGATTTAACTGTCACGACAACATTACATATCCAATTTTCAGCCCAGACGAGGGCAAGGAATTCGCGATTCCTCTTCAAGAATCTAACTCACAGTGCCATTCATATACCGACTCCAGCTCTTTCAAGCTGACAGTGCGGCAATGTCTGCAAGTATGATTCTTTGCAATATTGCGAGAGAATATGACATCTGAACTCATCGCAACATCTCCCAACAGAGACACCATCTGTCCTTTGAATCCACGGATTTCTGCCGCAAGCTGAGAGACAACGGCATGCAAGTCACTGGGGACTGATGGCCGGCTTTCATGAGAGGCATAACCCTCTTGGTCGCCACGTGCAATCTTCCATGCCCGGCTCTCGTCGTCAGGGTCCTCGTCACGGCCGCGCTTGCCGCGGTTTATAATTGGTGCTGTATGATCTGTGGAATGATATAGAGGTGAGGATTGGAGACCTGGTCAACAGAGAACTATAGTCACCTTTTTGTGTTATGTTTTCTCGTAGCTCGGGAGTGTTGCCAAGTATGAGAGCGATCGGTGCTGAAATGACTGGTACATCATCTTACTCAAGATACAGTGGCGGTCGACAGACCGATTCCGCGCTCGCTCTCTTGTGATGTGTGTGCTGACATCGCTCAGGCTGGCAAATAAAGCTTGAAGTCCGAGGGCTGAGCTCACTAGTACCTACTGCCGCCGTTACATATCCTTAAGACGACT
>JBBPOM010000549.1:0-23001 GCA_038091455.1 Leccinum uliginosum | reverse complement strand
TGAATTTTGGTGGTTTCACATTGCGCTGCATTATTGAAACTCCGCCGCAACACTCCGAATATGTGGGAACGATTACATAGTTGTTATGTCAAATTTGTTTTACTTTGTTTGCCCTGCAATGTTACACATATAAATACCCATGGCACTTTTCTCTTTTCTCGGCTCGTGCTTTTTTCCCGCCCACCATGGCCTCCGAGTCACTCTGGCATGTATGGGACTTGTCTATGCTGCATCATGCAGTTGTGGACAGTCTCACTTGGATGCCTATATCTTCCCATGTAGTAACTGTGTCCAGCTGGCATGGTGATTTCTCCTGGAGCTGAGAGTTGATCCCCAGCCAAAAGTGACAAGAGGCTGGTAGAGCCTGATAGAGGCTGGTAGAGGCGTGAATTAGGTGGAACTAGGCTGGTCGAGCCTCGTAGAGGCTGGTAGAGAAATTGGCTGTTAACCTTTTCTTGCTTTACCTATTTCACAATTTTCGAATCCAAAATGATGCAAACGGAACAATGCTGTGCAACGAAACGGGAAACGAAACAGATTCGAGTCGTGTAACATAGCCCCTATGCTCGACGTCCGACCCTTGTCATTGCCCTCAGCAGCCCAGGAATACAGATCCTGCTAGTACACTGCTCCCCACTGCTTTCTATGCCTAAAGACACGTCCCTGAAGAAGTACTTTTGCGATTGCAAGACAAAATGCTCCGGAGTATTGAAAGAAGTTACCCGGGCAGCCTTCCGTTGGCATGAAAAATACCGCATCGTTGCAGGATCTTCCACTCCCCTTTCTCTAAGACAGCTTCGACAGGAAGCTGGAGTACCTCATGGTCATGGTGGCCGTCAACAACAAAGTACGAGCAGGCAAACTGAGTGCCAACCTGAGGCCAATTCAGATCTGCCGCGTCCTCCAAGTCCCCTCTGGCCCCCCCTAGACTCACCTGAACAAGATCTCTGTGGGTCGGACTCGGATGCGAGACAGAATCGATCCGAGGTAAGTAATGTCTTGTTCACGTGTGCCAAGAAACAACTCCGAGTCCGTCTACTAGTCACCTGCAAACTTTGACCTGGGGCCCTTTGGATACAATGATGATGGGGAGCCCGGGCCTGAGGAGGGGGAGGGAGAGGATACACGTCCAGATAATCCATCCCATCTTGACGACGACGACACAGTTCTTCTTCGAGATATTTACCCCAACATCAAAATGGATGATTTTCGGATCGCACTTCAGTTCGTTGCTGCAATGCAAAATGCCTCCCTTGATGATGAAGGTATCGGTCTAGACGAAGATGCTGTCAGACGTTTACGCAACCCCCCAACTGAGCGTATCTCATTCGACGGGCAGGAAGTTCTCAAAGCGGCCATCAAGCTCTATCTGGGCCTCCCTAATGCTGATAGAGACTACGACACAGCCCGAGCGATCTATATGGAACTCGACTCAGGCCCTACTCGACATTTCCCAACACTCTTCCAGGTCAAGGAGTCGATTTCTCTTCTTACCGGAGTTGAAGCTGTCGTACACGATATGTGCATCAATTCGTGCATCGGATTCACCGGCCCCTTTGCAGATTCTGAGCAGTGCACACACTGTGGAGAGTCCCGGTGGGATCAAGATATCCTCCGAGAGTCACAAGGCTCAGTCAAATCGCCTCGAAAGCAGTTTTCCACCATACTCCTTGGCCCACAGCTGCAGGCGATGTTCCGTGATCCTGAGGCTGCGAAGCAGATGCATTATCGGCAAGAGTACACGGAGAAAGTATTTGAACGGTTACACGAGAATAATGGCACTCAGACAAAATACGAGGATATCTTTGATGGTAGCGAATATATCGAGGCTGTACGAACTGGCAACATCAAACCCGAAGATATCTTACTGATGTTCTCGATCGATGGTGCTCAACTCTATCGCCACAAGGCTTCGGATTGTTGGCTGTCGATCTGGGTTGTCTTCGATCGCTCACCGGAGACACGTTACAAAAAGGATTATGTTCTTCCTGGTGTCATTATTCCTGGGCCAAACAAGCCAAAAAACCTCGACTCATTTCTATTTCCTGGCTTCCATCATGTTGCTGCAATCCAGCGAGAAGGACTGCCTGTTTGGGATGCTTCGCGCAATGCTCGGTATATGCGAAACCTCTTCCTTGCAATTGCAACTTCCGATGGACCAGGTCTGGCATATCTCAATGGGTTTGTCGGACATCACGGAAAGAATGGATGTCGGCTATATTGTGGATTGCCTAGTCGTCATAAGCAAGGTGGATCGATATATTACCCCGCAATGATGAAGCCAGATGGTCCCCCACTTCCCGACAGCCACGACGACATTGATCCAGAAAACTATGCGTGCTTGTCGGAAACTTATATGGAAAATCTCGCCAAAATTGTTTTATCCCCGAACGAAGCACAGTACAAGCGAAGACGCCTTGAGACAGGTATATCCAAGCCAAGTATCTTTCTAGGATTTCCTGCTGGTCGTACGTTCGGCATCCCAAGGTGTTTCGGATCCGACATCATGCACCTACTTTCATTAAATCTCCCCGATCTTCTGATCCCGTTATGGCGGGGAACCATTGACTGTGATCCCAAAGACAACAAATCGACTTGGGATTGGGCTGTGCTTTCCAATCCGGCAACTTGGAAAACACATGGCGAACGAGTAGCTCTGTCTATTGTCGACATACCTGGAGTCTTTGGTCGCCCCCCTCGTAATCCTGCAGAGAAGATCAACAGTGGATACAAGGCTTGGGAGTACCACCTGTATCTCTGGGGACTGGGACCCGGCCTTTTTCGAGATATTCTCCCTCTGCCTTACTGGCGCAACTTTTGCAAACTTGCGCGAGCTGTTCGACTCATCACACAACATTCCATTACTCGACATGAACTAAAGACTGCTCACCGTCTTTTCATCGAATTCGCAACAGAGTTTGAAGAGCTCTACTACCAACGGAAGATTGAACGTGTTCACTTTGTCCGTCAGAGTATTCATGCACTCATTCACTATGGCCATGAGGTGCAGACGAAAGGCCCATTAATCTGTTCATCCCAATGGACAATGGAACGGACCATTGGCAATCTGACAGAAGAGCTCCGCCAGCATCATCTCTGTTATTCCAACCTCACTCAGCGAGCGATTCGGCGCGCTCGGAGCAATGCTTTGAAGTCAATGATTCCGGAGATTAATCCACACCCTGAGAAGACGACCCCTCCCCGTTCTTCGGAGTTTGCTGAATCTGGAAGTGACCATTTGTTGCTCCCCCGGCGCGAGCGTTCGCGACATGAGGCAACCCTCACCGAATCCAGCTGTCTCAAGGAATGGCTCCAAACGAATTTTCCAGACTCACCCGATCTTCAATGTCTCAGCAAGGACAATTGTCTGAAGGTTCGCCGTTGGGCTCGCATGCTACTTCCAAACGGACAAACATCTCGTTCTCTGTTTTGTAAACGCGAGAAACGTCCAAATGTACGAAAGGCTCGCAATGTCATGGTAATATTTCTCGTGTACGACTCAGTATGTGCTTTACTAACACTATTTGTTAGTTCACGATCGACAACGAAGTCAGGTTTGGAGTGGTGCACTATTTTCTTCAAGTGCAGCGCCAGGCAAACTCTACCGGAACGGCTCTTGCACTCATCTCCCCATACTCCCATCCACACTCTAGTTTACTCCGTGAATCAAGTGGAGCACTTTTCTCTTGTGCGTATCTTGGAGATCAGTCGCTCTTGGTCATTCGTGCATCTACAATCACACAAATCGTTTCAATGAATCCACATGAAGTTCATGGTGAACAACGTTTCTTTATGTTTGAACAACCTGGGAACGACGTAGCTAATCTAGGGGGCTTCTTGATTGATGACGAGGACACAGAGTCTGATGAGGAAGACGAGGAGGGTGGGGAAAATGGGCACACTGGCACACGTTGACGAGGCCAGGTTTAGTTTTTACAATCCATTCGTGTTCACGCATATATGCAAACGACTCTGATTTCCTTGCACACAATAGTCTGAGACAACAGCATAACTTAATATCACAATAACAATACTCGACTCGCATGACGAGGATACAACAAAGTACAAGTACAGACAGGAAAATTTCCGTGTTCCAACTTACGCGGCCTCGTTCGTCACGGCGGTCGTAGTATCATTCACAGCTTGAATTAATGCGGGAGTAGTTTTGAATCTGGAGAAGGCATCTGTTGGTCTGTCTGTTGAGACCTCTCGATAGGCACTGCGTGGCCAGAGTGGGGGCCAGGTCGGAGGCTCGTTGTCGTAACTGGCAAAGGCTCGTTTCTTCGTTGGCCTCGGATCTTTCAGAGTCCCAAGAAGGTTGATTGGGGTCGCGTCTACCTTGGTTGCCTTTGCATCAGAGTTCATTTGCAGCACTCTGAATGATATGAATACAGTTTAGAAGAAAAAGACGAAGAGAAAAGATACATACGATCCGGTAAGATCTACACTAATGCTTGTTGCATCACGGTCGTTCTTGGTAGGCTTTCCTCGAGTGACAAATCCTGGTTATATTAGTTTTACATAGCATACACTTACTGTCATTCATTGATCGACATACCTCCTTCACCTTCAGACTCTTCGTCATCAACATAGACATATTTCTTGACATCTTTGAACCGCAATATGAATTTCTATTGTTCGAGGTCAGTAGAATGGAAAAGAGAGTCCAAGATGTCATCATACGACTGGTCCCGGATACTCGGGAGTGTAGTCGAGGATATAAGTTGGCCAACCATGGAGGAGATTGTCGACTTCGAGGATAACGACGTTCTCGGGAGCGACCTTGACTGATGGACAAGCTTCAGGACTGGCTAGGTCAAGCTTTGGGTTGATGATAGCTGGCATTGTGATGGTAAGATTCTGAAAAGAGATAAGCAAAGTGCAGTCCGACGGACTATGTCTCTCGGAGGCAAGCTGACTAAGCATATGAGCGCATAGACTCGGACGTGCATATATGCACTGGGAAGAGCAGCAAGCTCTCTTCCTAGTGCTAGTGACTGGCCTCCAGTATGCAGCCTCCCACACTCCCTATTCCTCCTGGTTATCTTCCGTCAAGACCCTCCGACTCCACTGATGGCTCTTCGGATTTCTCGGATGGACTTGAAACGACTCCAGTCAACCAACTATACCACCGTCATAGCTACAACGATTCCAGTACTCCTGGAAAACGAGAATTTGGACACCAGATTTCGAATGATTGGCCTGGAAATTATCCGAATGTAAGTACTTGTGCAGCATGCACTGGCACTAATTTGACTCTAAGACCTTAAAATCGTTGTAGGGCTCTTTTTCTTCTTCACAGGTACCACCGTCATATCCCTACGTTCAAGGGCACTCGCTTCAAGACAGTGCATACAATCAGTTCATTGGCCCACTGGCCCACGACGAGAATAAACCCCGGGGACACTCTAGGCACTCTGGCAACAACGCAGCAAAACTCCTCCAATTCAAACAAGAGAACAGTTTCCTTCGAGAACAAGTTGCAAAGCTCGATGGGCAGCTGTCCCTTTCTGAGTGAGTTTCCATATCACAGGCCATAGTATCCAACTTATCATGCCCAGTAAGCGTTTCGAGCAGCTTCTTGCATCCATGAAGGACATCAAGGTGGAACCATCTAAATCATTGCTACCCTCGAACTCTACCACATTGTCTCCATCGGACATCTCATCACGTTCGTCGCAAGGCCCCGATTCCAGTGGATTGTTCATAACTCTACTGAAAGACGCGCGGGAGAAGGATTCTGGGCCAGCTCTCATGCGGGAACAATTCCAGGGGGTTGTCTATTGGCACAAGAGTGAGTATCTGAAGGACAACAAGAACGGGCGGGAGTACCTTCAGACAGTCCGAGGTCCCGATGCGGGGAAAATTGGTTTTCTAGAGGACGAAAATGGGAATGTTGTCAGCGAGAGTGAACAAGCCTCGATGCGTGCGTATTCACGCACGTTGGCTTTAACTCTCTTGAAGTTTGGGCTCGCTCCGACTACGTGGGGCCGTTGCACTGATCCAGCATTGGAATACTTCTATTGCAAGATGCGTGCAAGATTCCCAATCTTCCGTTACTGCTCCGACAACTGGAAGGCTGATACGTTCATGAGTCTGTACTACTCCCAATGGTCCGACCGTCCCCAAGATGACTGCGATGGCAACTCGCACATCAAGCGAGAAGCCTCAGAGACGCCCGGGCCTTTGGAGGTGACAACTAGTATGGGCAAGATGAGCAAGCGACAGTTGTCCAATGCAAATGTGCCATCTGCGAAGCGGAAGAAGGTCAGCAAGAGTCCGGAGGTGAACTTGAGTTCCGACGCGGATGCGAGTGGATCTACAGGAACAACTACAGAGGACGCACTGCAACCCGTAAGTATTGTTCAAAGTTGGCAATATCTACCGCTAAATCATATGTGTTAGGTCGTACAGACACTGCCTGGACCCGGACTCACAACCATAAGCAAGACCACATTTACCACGGCGCCGTCTCCCGCTCTCAACTCGGTGACCTTGACCGCCTGTACACAAGTAACACAACCCATCTCTGGACCAATCCATCCGTCTTATGCAAAAACGGGCCCAGGCCTCGCGGACGCCTCTCCGGTTCCGACTCACTGGTCTGAGTCAACGGTTACCAACGCCGCCGCCGTTCATGCACAGCCGCTTGCTGCAGGTCCTATCCCTGCTGCCTCCTCGACGTCTCCTAAATTCCCGAACCAAATGCAACAACTGATGGATTTGATCCAGGTTGAGCAAGCCAAGCGACCCACCTCCAATCCTGGATATCAACATATTACCCCAGTGACGAATCTGGCACCGCAACAACCTGAGTCGGATGCGACCGGATCGAAGAAGAAGCGCAAAGAGGCTGACCCCAACTCGATCATGCGGCCCAGTGCAAATTCCAGCTCGGCTCGGAACCTCTACGCTATCGAGTGGTGCAGACAGAACCGAGGCGGCAAGCGATGCGAGTTTGCTACCGTATGGGCGGCAATGGAAACAAACAAGGATCCGTTGTTGGAGGTATGATAGCTGCTGTTCTACCAAGTTCGTGCCTCCGAGTCTCATTCGAGTCTAGGAATACAAGAAACGTTCAAACGATGTAAAGGCTGCCAAGAAGAAAGCTGGCGCCGGCGCAAGCAAGCTCATTCCCGCCGAAGACGACCCCGACCGTGACGAGGACTAGATATTCCCCCGCTTTTAGCTCGCTATCACTTCGACTCAGCCACGTTTTCACTCGCATGCTTTCCCTGGACGATCCAACTTGTACAAGTACTCTATTTGCCTGTATCCCTTCCAGTAGCATTATCGTTATTGATGCATATCGTGTATTATGGTTGTTATCACGCCCTGCTGTAGCGAATACATGAGGCTCGCGAGCCCTCGTTTGACCTAGATCACCCTAGATCACCCTCTATTTTCAATAGTGGCCCATAGAGGTTGGTCGAGGAGGCTGAAATTGACTGAAAATGGTCGGATTCTCCATAGAGGCTGGTAGAGGCTCAGCGAGAAATTGGCTGTTAAACTTTGGCTGGTACGACCAGCCTCTATCAGCCTCTACCAGCCTCTTGTCACTTTTGGCTGGGGTTGATCCGTGCGCAGAGTGCGTTGTCGGACAGCTCAAGCTGCCTCGGTCGGAGTCGGTTCACTGAGTCGTTATGTAAGGTCATCATGCTGTGTACTAGGACATTTCATAGTATTGAAAAAATAATTTCATTATGTAATTGTGTTGATGTGATCAGATCGGTAAATATAGTTTCCGTTTGACAGATTTGAAGGTACGCGAACACCACCGGGTCGAGCCGGTGACCCCCCCCCAGCCTATGCTAAAGCAATAGATACATTGGCAACTGGCCCTAGTATGACATACATTACACATTGGCACCGGCACGAAAGGTTTAGACACAAGGAGCCTACCGTTATAGCCTTTGGCTCTGTTTATAATCCATTCGACAAATTATACTAATGGGTGACATGATAAGGCATTATAAGCCGCAGAACATTTTCCTGATGCCTCAGCGACTGTCTGGCACTTGCCAGTGACCGCACATTTTAGAAAAAGGACTCACAAGGATGCTCGTCTCGTTCAGCATGACTCCTCGCTAAAACCCGGGTTCATAGAGATCCCCTCAAATTTTTTCTTAATCTCAGTTTGCATGACGAAGGTACGAGCTAATTTTGGCACGAACGTCGAACGGGGCGAAATCCTAGGATCTGAGATGCTCTGCGTGAAATAGCTTCAGTAAATTAGAAAAAGATCATTGGATTCGCCAAGCGATTGTCCCGTATCCGATTTGGAGCTGGGGATTGGAATATTGGCGCCTGGCACCGTTGTTGGAGCGCAGCCCGTCTTGTACTATAAATATATACGATTATACGATTAGGATTCATACGCTACATCCATTACATTTCCTTCTTGGGTTGCCGCATCGCACGCCACTCTTTTTTAGTTGTGCAGCTTTGCATAACCTTCAATTACAATATTGTAACGCCATTATTATGCACATGGTTGTCGAACAAATCTACTCACGGTTGATCATCGATCATGGTTGACTCCACGCGCAGGCCCAGGTGATCCCCGGATCGAACACCAAACATCTCGCACATACTACCTGTTCAACTATAATCGTTCCTCAACATGATTCCACGGACGTGTCAACTCGTGGATCAAGTCCGACTGTTCATACAGACATCTGTCACTGCGTCCTGGAAAGGAAATCAATCGCTGGCTGACTCGGAGTAGGGAAAGAGCGTGGGGGGAAGCGAGGCCCAACGGTGCTCGTGAGTACGGTCGAGATCTACACTCATCTGTTCTCGCTGGCGTGGAGTGTGGCAACTAACTTGCTTCCGCAACGACATGCTAACATAGCGAAAATTTTGCACTGATCGAAAGCAAGGTGTAGATGGATCATGGCACCACCGACTCACCCCTTCGACCATCGCCCGCTCTGCCTTGGACTGGAGGCAAAGTTGGTGACATGCACCATCAAGAGTTACAGTGGTCTCAGTTGAATCCGGGCCGTCTCAGGCTCGTGAGAATAGATTCAGACTCTTTCTCAAACTCTTGACTCATACCTGTTTCGATGATCTGAATGTACTTCATCAGTTTAATCGTTATCCGGTTAGTTCCTATTGGCATGTCATCCCGAATTTAAGTCAGGCGCAAGTACTCGAGGGTATTTTTGCTCCTCCACATTTGCTACCCAATGTTCTTCAAGGTGATCACAACCATTGCCGTCACAGTGGCCATCTTTGTTCTGGCCGCCCAAACACCTGCCAGTGATCCTGGGGGGGAAAGTGATGGTATAGCCATACCACTCACGAAACGCTCTGATACCGACGCGCACGAATTTCATGCTACATTACACAACGCGTAAATCGACCTGTAATGTCCTCCGGCATCGTTTTTGCTCACACAATGCTAGCACCATCATTCGTGGGCCAAGTGGCATGGATGATTCCGAAAAGAACACCGGAACGCCGGATCCTTCTGCTGTGCAACGGGACGAATCCGGAGCTGGCCTTGATTTGACAAAATTCGTGGACGGAATATGGTATGGGACCGTTTGGATCGGCACTCCTCCCAGGCCCTTCACTGGTAAGTTTTTCCGTGCATTCGTGACACCCACTCACTCTAGTCGCCACCTCAGTCCAGCTCAACACCGCTACTAGGCAAGTGTTTTCCGTCAGTACCCTCCCACTCTCTGGTCTTATTCGACCCAGCGATCTTTTTGTTGCAGCCGCAACCGGTGATCAGAACTGCAGAAGTCATAATTCCGTCTGGGATCCCGCATCGTCCCACACCAACTTTGACCTCCATGTAGATTTTACGGCACAATTTCTAGATGGCAGAATGGTCAGTGGTAAACAATACATGGACACTGTAAATATTGCTGGTTTTACCGTAAGTTTTTACTACTATTTGCGAACATCATCACTTACGACCGATGAATAGGCAGACAATCACGTCATCGGTGCCGCAACAACATACTCTTCAGCTATGGGAGCATCTCGGTTTGGTCCAGATGGCATATTGGGTTTGGGTTTCCCGTTTGTGTCAGAATTTTATGGCCAGAGCCCTCTGCTTCACACGCTCTTCAACGAAAGAAAGCTGTCCCGGCCAATGTTTTCACTCAAGCTCACCACTTCTGGAGGCGAGCTGTACATCGGTGGAATGAACAGTGCGCTTTACCTTCAGAACACCCTCGTCTTTACCCCTGTGGTAACAAATCCCGTGAGTGCAAACACCAGGCGGTATGGATGTGTACTTAGATTGCCCTCTCAGGTATTCTGGCAGCTGAAGATAGATAACATTCAAGTCGATGGAAAAATAGTCGTGGAAAATGTACCCGCCATCATTGACACTGGTGCCAACTTCATTTATGGTGATGCGCGGCGAGTTTCGGCTGTGCACGACGCGGCTAGCGGTGGGGCATTCGTGTATCGTAATAAAATGACTGCATATCAAACCTGTGAGTTTCGATCGATTTTGGTCACTTTTTTTTCTCTTTCTTTTCTCTTTAAATCCATCCTAGTTTGTGTACGAAACTCTTCGCGAATGCCCCGTCAGGCCAGGCGTAAGGCCTCTCGATGGTTTTAGGCGCGCGATTTTGCAAATCAACGATTTCCGTGGTGGTACTTTTGGTTGACCCCCTTTAGTCCCATGCAGGTCTTTTCCCTTTGTGACTTTTACCATTGGT
Organism: Leccinum uliginosum; assembly: GCA_038091455.1. Taxonomy (NCBI): domain Eukaryota; kingdom Fungi; phylum Basidiomycota; class Agaricomycetes; order Boletales; family Boletaceae; genus Leccinum; species Leccinum uliginosum. The sequence goes on along the minus strand of JBBPOM010000549.1, from coordinate 12,316 downwards.
GGAAGGGCGTTTGTAATGCCTCCCGACGTCCTCAACATGGGGAAGATTGGGGGTCCTCTGTCGAGGAATTGCTTTACCGGAATTTTGATTGGGCATCAAGACCATAGTGGGATTCTTCTATTCAGCATTCCTCTTCCCATGCTGACTGGTGGATCCGATTAGATTTCTGGTTGATCGGAACCATCTTCCTCCAGCAGTTCTATACCGTGTTTGATTTCAACAGCCGATCACCACGAGTTGGATTTGCAGAGCTATCTACTAGTACAAGCGTACTCCATTCACCGTAAATTACACAGCCGAATGAGTGATATGTACATATGGTACACGTGAAAATTTGTATTTATGTGACTGACAGTGACTCGGGTCCAAATTAGGTCGCTCGCCTACTTTCTCCCCGTGCCCGCCGATTTGGACTCGGGGATTGGCGCCTGGCGCCGTCACGATACATAATACATGAGGAGAAAATCTACAATAACTTTATGTAAGTTGTGCATTATCGTCGCAAGGGGCGAGAGAACGCGGACGGGGATGGGGACGAAGATGACGGCGGGGATAAGACAGGGCAAGGGTGATCGTGGTGGGCACGCTGGCGTGCCATTGGGTTGTCGTCGCGTCGTCGTCGTCCGCGCCAGCTGGACCCGCTTGAAAACCTGCCATGGGAGGTACGGGTCAGCTCGTGGATACCCGGGGGGTATACCCGTGCGGTCGGCAACTCGGAGTCGGACAACGTCGTAGACGTTCTCACCAACAAGTAACGCACACATCACGGGTCATGAGATTTGTAAATTTACGACTAGAAGTACCCAAAGTAAGACCAGAGTTGCTCAAATCCTTGTGCACAATCACGAATGATTCAAAGAGCGCCTGGTAAAGTTGATGGGCTGTTTAAAGGCCTTCCAAGCACTTCTAAGGCATGATATGCAACAAACCGCAACTGTTGACCTCGCAGGTTGTGATCTGAAGCTCCTTGGTCATATCTCGAAGGTGATACGGAACGAACAGGTTGTGCTCCATGGACACGCCTTTAGGGATCTCAGCAACGAGGGAGCCAAAGTGTAGCCGGTGTCGCGTTCTAAAGACCCACACATAAGTAAGATGCGAAACCCATCAATCACGAGATTCCAAGTCCGAACTGTTTAATATCGAGTCCTAGATGGGCAACTAGGCAATGTGATTTCGGTACGCTGTTTCTTGTTGTAGCTCGACATATCGTTGAGTTTGACGCTGGCGATCGAGCGATGGCGACGGCGTGAAGGCATGTTGAGATGTGACAAGCGCGTCGTACCACATCGATTCAGTGCGCGTGTTGGTAGCAAGCGATGTTCAGGCAGACAAAAAACGCCATTACGCCGAGCGCCGTGGCAGTGCCGCTTCCACCCATTTCCTAAGTCCTTGTGCCTCGATGATCCTTGCGGGGATGCACAGATCCAGATCCACCACGCCAGCGTATTTCAGGAAAGTTAGACGTTAGACCTCTGACGCATCCCATTGACTGACTCTGCCCGCTCGAGCGGATTGGTGCGGAACGTACCTGCGGCCCAAAGAGGCCATGTCACCCAGCCGATCAGCGATGACGCGAATCTCTTGATCCGAAGTGGAGAGAACGAACTCAACAAGCTGTTTGAATATCGATCCAACGAACCTGTTTGATAATCGTATCAACAATCAACGCCAGGAACAATGAATGAGAGATTTGGCCTCCGCGCTCACACCAAGCAATTTCTTGAGTCTATTGAGTCTCCCCGTGTGAAAATCGCCGTTCTGATAGCTGCCAGCACAACATTTCTGAATCGACCTCTGTTCGGTCGAGTATCGCAAGGGCAGCTACACACACGTTGACTGAAACAGAAATCAAACGAACGGGGCTGGGCTGTCAATGGGCATGAGTTTTCGTGGCTTTCCGGCGGTTGCGCCATATCCGCCGTCAACTTGAAAGTTGCGACACCGAGGGGCGGATGTAGTCGACCGCTTGGTCGACGTCCATGGAATCCAGACGATTCGTACCAAGGAGCGACAGCGTGTTGACGGCAATTCCAAGATGTAGCGGGTGTCCATTTCGCCGAAAGCATCGCCCGCGAACAAGCCAGAGGCCGGGCAGGGGTGACATACATTTGACAACGCGGTCAACATCCAATCTGTTGAACGCGTCCTGCATGACAATGATTTATCCACGAACCCCTAAAATGACGATTGATAAGAGGAAAACGTGAACTAGGACAAAATGATCGAAAGAGGAGGTTTGCTTGATTGAAAGAGCACGTCCGATCGAGTCGTAGGGCTGTGCCACACATAAACAAATGACTAAGCAAATTACCTCCTGAACGACGCTAGGACCTACCTCATCAATGTCCTCATCAAGTCTGTCATCGCACGCAACGACTATGCGGGGCCTCCACATCATGACAAACAGCATCAAGGTCATCACGAAACAAGAAGTTGGGTATAGGATGGACACACGCTTGCTATATCACTGAGCGCTGCACTGATCCGTCCCACGCGAGCCGTCCCTTCCCAATTGGTATGCGCTGTGTCATGTCCTTGTTGCAATGGCAAGGTACATAGAACTGACGAACCACATAGGGGATGGCTCTGGTCCCGCTACCCGTCAACCTCCAATAACTTTGTCATCGAGATCGAATTCACGTTCGCGTTTCTTCATCCCTGTCGGCCCTTCGTATCGACGTGTCCTCGCGCGCATATTTCCCTTGAATTGACCCATTTGTATGGCGACTGAATGGCAATCTGGCTCACGGCTGATCGGGCAGAACCTGGTCCCATGTTTGGACACAACTGAGGTTCGTTATTGTGACGAAATCAACCTCTCTCGCTCATGTCTTGCATTTGCAGACAAGTTTGAGGGCTTGGGTATTTTTTATTGACCCGTGAGTATTCCTCTGCTTTTCGTAGGAAGACTGTTTGACCGGAAATGTCAGTTATACCAATTTACGACATACATTTGGATTCCCCCGCGTCGTAGCCATGCTTGATGATGGCAAGACGGTCTATGATCACGAGCACAATGGTGATGCGAATGATATTTGCTTTGGGCCATGGTTGGTGCATTCCACGTCGTCCTTTCCCCTTGTATAGTTGATGACATATTCGCCGGCAGGCGATGCTCCGACGCACCAACGCAGTCACCAAGATAAAGATGACATATTTCAAGGACACGTATATCGATGCAAGTCCCTTCTCTCGATTTATGCACGACGCTGATGAGCTCTTGGCCTGCTTGTCTCCCCGAAACCCTTGTGCTCCCCATCGCTTACTTTTTCCCAGCTCTACAAGGCTGTTGTCGTCTGCAACCACATGGCCGTAGCTCCAGGACGTGCTCTCTGGTGCCGTTCCATTTGCCCTCACCATTGTCCTCGTCCTCGCATCTTCCTCCGGACGCTATCGTGACGACACAACGACGCGATGTGCTAGCAACACAATGCCACAACGACGACGGATGCCACGCAGCAACAATGAACGCAATAACGGCGCACGTTCCCTCGACGTAACGACAACGATGATGATCATGACGACAGACGCAACGACGAGGACGACACGCCGTGACCCGAAGATCACGTTTGTTGTGTCGCGGTGTGTCGCCTTCACCTTCTGCTCAAAGTCACCGTGCATAGTACCCCGGATCCGCACGGTACGTCACGTGAGCAACTCTGTGACATGTGTGACTTCTTCAGGAGATTTTGTCCAAAGGGATCCGGCTTGGCAGCCTAAGTGGCTCTCGGAGGAACTCCGCTCGAATCGGTATGTGTGTGAGGTTCCTGCAACGCTCACAATTCCGTGGGAACTACTGACCGGAAATCACCGCAGCCACCGGAAGCTACCGCGACGACCACAAGGCGAAGTCGCGATTACCTTATCGGGTATGATCGGACTTTGAACATTTGGTGACCGTGCCAAATCTATTCTGCCAAAAATCTGGTTTACTAGTACGCGGCTGGCCCGCGCTTAAATCAAGATCAATCAAATCTTCTTTTGCCAACTTGTGGCTAGTTTCCGTGGCCCGCCAACTTCCTCTACAATTGGGGGCAGTGTCAGGAAGGGCCCAAGGGTTCGCACAGCTGATTGTGGCGGTCGAAGTGTTCCTCTTTTCTTAGAATCTTACTGCTGCTACAATAATTACACAATCAAGATCAGGGTCAAGTTGACTCAGGAACTCCAGTGGCGGCGGCGATGTCATGCTGGCACAGTGGCTGGCAGCAATAAGCGCACTGAACCAGTGACTGTGCAACGAGCCATCACACTCAGGTAAGTACTTCAGATCTGTGCGGCTTCTTCATCAAATGTGCGCATCGAAATCGGTGTTGTACTCGCGCATTGTATTCAAGTATGTATCATAATGTATGACGTCGGTGAGTACTAATGGCCGTGCACAAGCGCTCAGGCGCTCCACAGGTTTAAACAGTGTCATCTTCGCCCTTTAGCCATGGCAGTGACTCGGATCACGTTGACAGCCAGGCCCGTATACTTACGCAATCGATCCAGAACGCGCCAGCCGATAAGTACTATGGCCAAAGTTCCGTGCCTCCCTGGCTTCCCTGGAATCCCCTCCTCCACGCACGCGCTGGCGAATAGGCTCGACTAAACGCTGTTTTCCTCCAGCTTCAACTACATGCGCTACAGATCAATGATGTTCCGTCTTCCTTCAGTCTCTGGCATAGCCGTTGCCTTCGTTCTCCGCGCTTCTCTCGTCTCTGCCTACTCCTTTGTTTTCACTAACAATCCTCAACAATGTACCACCCTTTCCCTCCAAATAACTGGTTCAGGAGTGCCGCCTTACAGTGTCCTCATTGTCCCTTATGGCCCTTCACCACTAGCAAATAACGTCGAAGTCCGCACAGTCATATCACAACAATTCCCCGGAGATGCAACTACCCTCAGCTTACCGCTCAATTACCCAGCAAGCTCCCAGTTTGTTGCAGTTGTAAGTCATCACTCACATCCCAGCTCCTTCATCAACAGCCCTTGGTCTATAATCGTGCTCACTTCCTCCTCAGGTGAGCGATAGCTCAGGCTTTGGTACGGGTAGTACTAGCGGAGTTATGACCGTAGCGAGCAGCACAGACTCGGGTTGCTTCAACCCATCCCAGTCTATCCACCCCGATTTCTTTTACAACCTCTCTCCAAACCAACTCTCTGAGTGTAGTGCAAGCATGCTGTGGTGGGATCCTTCCACGGTACAAGGGTGATTTCACTTTCACCCCTTTTGTATATCCTTGACAGTTCTGACACTGTTCTTGCTCGCATCCAGTAACGTAAACGTTCAGGGTGTCATTCCTGGAGGAAAGTCGTTCTCGGTACCAGTGGGCACGCTCACTAATGCGCCCGGAAATGCGGGGATCGGCTTCAACTGGACGCCCGCCCTTCTCGCAGGCACGACTGTCCTGGTAGTAACTGGAGACCAACGCGGCCTCGGAACTGGGGGTAGTTCTCAGTTTGTCGTTTCTGAGGGCCCAAACAGTTTGTGCATCACGAACAACTCTCCTACATCCACCGCGGGACCACCCGCTGGTGGTATTGTTACTACGACTGTCGTCAGCGGCAGTGCGGGTGGTAGTGTTCCTACGAGCATAGGTGGTGGAAGCACGTCGGGTGGTACAAGTACTAGCGGCGGAACCCCGACCGGGGGCAGCAAAATTAGGTCAGCATCCAAGTAGTTGATTCATTCGGATGCGCCTCGTATACTCACATTGATCTCCAGTTCCAAGGAGCTAGCCGCCATAGTTGGTAGGTCACTCAGATTCTTTCTCTATATTGAGATCATCCAACTTCTGTGTTCAGGCGGCTCTGCGGGTGGGCTCGCAGCCATCGTTGCCCTCGGGCTCATCGTGTTTTTCATCCGGAGAAAGAGAACGCCCGACCATGACAAGGAGCGAACGGTCGATCTCCTTCACGGCTATCGCGATCGGAACGAGCCGCCTCAGCCTCGTCACCCTCTGCCATTCCCGGTCGAGCGCCCTGAGACTTCTTACTACGTCACATCGCCGACGATATCCTCGTCCTTCTCCCACTCCAAGACTCCCTCCATGACCCAGTCCGTGCTAGACCCGCGGTACTCTGCGGCTGGCTCCACCTTGCTGTCGGACGCGTACACGGGCTCGCCCACGCAGGGGTCCACTTCACTTAACCGTCAGTCCGGAGCGACGTCGTTTTCGGACCCACCATCCCCGACCCGGCCAGACCTTGCATTCGGTCTCGACGTGCTCCCCGAAGAATATGTTACTACAGAGGGCTCGTCGAGCTCACCCAAGCAGCCTACGCTGACAATTCTGAGACCGGTCAACATTATGCAACACGAAGACGCCCGCATCCTGGGCGGTGCCTTGAAGAATACGCACGCGGTAAAACTGGAGACGATTGAGCTCCCACCAGCGTATACGAATATTTCTTGAGCGCTTGTTCGCATCACATACGAGATTCCTAACCCCCTCTTTGTTCTCGTGGTGATTTATATGCGCGCTGGTATTCTTTGCTTCTTTATGATATTTACGATATGAGTTCGGGATTTAGGGTTCAAGAGTCAACTGGAGACGGCGTTCGCAACCTCGCGAGGTACAGAAGTTGGCGAAAAAGGATCTGTTGCAAGAAGGATTGGGAAGACGATTTACCGAAACTCAAGCTTGTTGAAGCACTTGAGAGCTGGTATCTATACATAATGAAGCCTTGGTAATGGTATGTAATGACCGGATGGACGTCAAGAATGATACCATGACCCTTGAGTGTTTGTTCCTGAGTCCGTTCGAGAGAAAGCAAAAAGCTTTCGCGGTAATGCACCCTTTCCTTTGACAGGGTTGTGATTCAGACTTTGGGACCTCGGGAAAATTGAAAGCGGCGGCCTTTTCCCTTTTGCCAGCGAGTTCCCAGTTGATCGTTAGGTGGTGCCTTAGGTGGCGTGTGGGGCCATCGAATAGAGAAATATGTACATGTGCTAGGTAAAATTAGAGAACGGTATGTGGGCAATAATAACGATGTCACCGCGAAGTTTGGGCAGTAAACTTTGTTGGCAATGCAACAGATCCGGGCTTGGATTCGGGTCAAAGTTCTTGCCTCCCGGCGGAACTCCGCTTTCAATGGTATTGCCACACGTGAGGCTCCTACAACGAGTCATATTCCTCGCAGAGATCAGCCGCCCATTGGTTGGTTACCTGGTAAGTGAGACTGCGCAAGTCATTTGCGGATAAAAATGATACTGCGAAGTCACAAGTGAGATATGTGGTGCAGTGTGAAGAATCTAAGCGACGAACAACGAGCCGTGCGGTTGAACTACTGATCCGTTGAACCATACCATATGATCATCTCTCTATACAATAGTGACCTGATTGTACACTGGCAACTGCAAGTCTCTCTCCCTGATATTGTTGATTTTACATATCTACTGCATTTTGCACATCCGGCCCGGGTCTACTACTTCTCAATTTTATGCGGAGGCTGTCCTGAGCGATATTCCCGTAAGTATAGGATGAGATTTATCGATAGTAGCATTGATTTGTCGCGTTCCATATGTACTTGAAACGGTCGCAACTTGATGTAATGGTAGGAAAATTAAAAACATGCTACTAGGTACATCCGGAGAAACGGTCCGGTCGTTTTAGCGCAGCGCGTTACTTCGAAGTAACCACCTTTTGGAGCCTCGGATCTTTCGGAAGAGTGGGTGACGTGTCGCAGTCCCTACTTTCATAGTATCGACGATGGCGTGTGTGCTTTGATCGCACGCCGGTGTACCTCGAGGAGTTAGCGTGGGAAACGGGAGGCTTGGACCGTATCGAGCAACTCAGTGTCTGTAGCTTGAACTGAAGTCGACCTTCCACCCTTGGGAGAATCCATGGAAGCTGATCTGCACGATACTTACTGGAAATCGACGATGTAGTACTTACTTACTGAGTAGTATTTTATCATGACGACGAATCATATCGCGACCGTAGTTGATCTATTTTAGCACCGGCTATGTAGATAGGGCTTTTTTCCGTGTCTCCACCCTCCACGCCCTGTGACACGAATGCCCAACTAAACTTCGTGCTCGTCTAGCTTCTAGGCTATAGATCATGCCCCGTCTTCGTTCTGCCTCTCAGATCGTCGTCTCTCTCGTCTTCTCTGCTTCTCTCATCTCCGCCTACTCCTTCGTCTTCTCCAGCAACCCCCAACAGTGTGCCAACCTTTCCCTCCAAATTACTGGAGCAGGAGAACCGCCTTACAGCGTCCTCCTCATCCCTTATGGCCCTACACCACTAGCAAATAACGTCGAAGTCCGCACCATCGTATCGCAACAGTTCACCGGAGATGCATCCTCTGTCAGCTTGCAGCTCAAATACCCTGCCAACTCCCAGTTCGTCGCAGTCGTGAGTCGCCGCTCTTATCTCAGCTTCTTCCATCGTACTCACTCCCCTTCCCAGGTAAGCGATAGCTCAGGCTTTGGCACAGGTGGTACCAGTGTAGCTGCGACCGTGACCAACAGCTCCGACTCGAGTTGCTTTAACGCAAGCCAGAGCGTCTCTCCTGATTTCCCTTACAACATCAACCCCGCAAACCAAGTCGTCCAGTGCAATGCTAGTAGGTTGTGGTGGGATCCGTCTCAAGTACAGGGGTGACTTTTCTTTCGCTTCCCTCTTCGTCATCGATCTCACCCTCGTCTAGAAATGTCAACTTCCAAGGCGTCATCCCCGGCGGAGAATCGTTCTCAATTCCAGTGGGCACCCTCACTAACGTAACAAACATGGGGACAGGGTTCAGCTGGACACCCACCGTTCGCGCAGGCTCCACTCTTCTCGTAATAGCCGGGGACGACCGTGGTCTTGGGACCGGAGGCAGTACGCTTTACGACGTTTCTGCGGGGCTTTATCCGAACAGTTCGTGTGTTACGAACGCATCCCCTTCGTCCACGGCGGGGCCTCCCGCCGGTGGTACCTATCCTACGAGTACCAGCGGAACGACGACCGGGGGCAGTAGTCATAGGTCTGTATCCAAGGTATCATTCTATCGCGCATATACTCATTTCGATCTTCAGTTCCACCGACGTAGGCGCTATAGTTGGTAAGTCGCTCGGCTTCTTTTCTCGATCTCAGCCATTCAACTTCCACATACAGGCGGCGTTATCGGTGGTCTTGCAGCGATCGTTATCCTGGGCCTCGCCGCGTTTTACATCATCCGGCGAAAGACGGCGTCCAACTCGCGCAACAAGGAGCGACCAGTGGATCTCCTGCACGGAGATCCCGAAGACAACGAGCCACCGTCCAACTACCAGCTACCGCCCTACATGCAGCCCGAACCTTACCTTGTCACCTCGCCCACGATAGCCTCGTCATTCTCACAGTCCCCCCAATCCATGCGAGACACGGGCACGCGGCACTCTATGGCCGGCTCTACCGTACTCTCGGACTTACTCACGGACTCACCCCGCTACGGGATGACTTCGCTGCGCCCCCTGTCCGGCATGACGTCCTTCTCGGACCAGCGTTCTGTGACACCCGAGCTCGAGCTCGGTCTCGGTTTGGGTCTCGTTGGTTTGGGCATGCACTCTCCGGGATCTCCAACTCCTACATCAGGCCCGTCGAGTTCGCGCAAGTCGGCGCCAATGAGGCAACTGAGGCCGGTCAACATTATCCAGCACGAAGACGCGGGGCCGTCGGACGGTGCACCGGAGGAGGGCGAAGCTGAGACGATCGAGCTGCCACCGGCGTATACGAATATCCAAAAAGCCCCGTCTCCTGAGCGCTCAAGCGCTGAGCACGGGCGTTGAGAACGTTTCGTCGGGTTGATCCTATGCATACGACATTGCTCCTTATTTTCTTTTTCGGCCTTGTATCGAAAGATCGTTTGCGCATTCGACGTGTATCCATTTTCCCTTTCGACTTTACCTTATATTTCTTGACTTTACCTTTTTATCGCGTTTCATCTGGCTGTGCAGTCAACTGGCTTCATGCCTCGACTGATATCGATATCAAGGGTCCCCCAGATCAGTCTTGGGCGCAAGCCGTCAGATTACTGCCTGCTCCACTCCACTCCACTCCAACCCCCCATTCGTACATTTAGAAGAACAACCAAGCGCCTCGGGTGCATACATACGAAACGATTCATATCATCCCCCCTTGTCGGCTATCTAATTAATCTTCTCCGCCCGCCGCCGTCCGCACTTGTTTTTGATCCCATCGCCATCTCCCCCCCTCCCATTGTATATCTATTTCCAGAATTCCTGGTTATTATTAGATCCTGACCCGAAAGGAATCATGGACGGACGGTCATGATGTTTTACGAATCCCACGCCGCCTTGCTACTGTAAATATGATGCATCTCCTCTTTTCCCCATATGTTTCTTTTTTGTTTCCAAAACGTGTTTCCGCTCGTGGACGCTATAATCACGGACGTACACTATGATATATACGTCGAATTAGTACCTTTATTTTATTCTGTGTAATACTAGTTCTTTCATGTTTTACAGGATATCTTTTACACGAAAGACTTCCACGTTGGCAACACAGCACTCAAGGTTCGTTATCGCCACGTAATGCCCGCTGAAGCACAAACGGATGCTTCGGATCGGTGATGCGAGAGAGACGCGTTATGAAAGCGCCACGAAGCGTCTCAGGAGGAACGTTACGTTGACTAGGAGCACCTAAGATCGATATCCGATTCCAGGCGCAACGTGCAACCCAGTTTGAGACATGTGTGTACTACGATCCTTTTAACGTGCCTACTATGTGATTTCGCTGGCTGGTTTCTGAAAATCCTGTTGCCGTACTTGGTATGTCAGATGCTTTTTCGCCACAAAGTCCACGTGTTTAGATTGTCGTTGAACGCGGGCAAGGCTTGAATCAGGCTTCAAAAATCAAGTCCAGTCTTTATTTGCTTTGCATTGGGAAAGAATGTCGTTGGGAACTAATGGCATCGTGACGCGATATAGTCGGGAACGACCAAATGTAATGGGCCCAGACCTCCGGAAGACGCCGATCAAACTTGAACAGCATACGGACGAACGTGGTCTCTTCCGAATATTCCGACCATCTGGACCTGCCGTTCCGAAGCGGATGTCGGAAGTAGATGGGGATCGATCAAAGCAGTACACTTCTTCCGCTTTCCTCCTCGCTCTCGCGGTGACGACCAAGTGCTTCTGCTTAAGCTCTACATTCTACAGTTTACTCAACTCTACTACGCTCACGCTTGAACCCCAGACATGGAGAACAACAAAACAGGCGGTCTCGAAAACATCCGAGAGAAATTTGGCCGCTTCAGGATCCTTATCATTGGGCGGGCGAACGCTGGCAAGACGACCATCCTCCGCGCGATCTGTAACACTACCGAAAACCCGGAGGTCTTTGATGGAGAAGGAAAGAAGGTGCGCGTCTTGTTTGATACATATGGATGATTGGTCTACCAACCAAACCGTGCGCTTAGATCGATCTGAGCCAAGTCGAGGGATCCATGGATGTGAGTTATCACTACATATTGGACACTGATGGCATGAGGCGCGTCTTTACCGATGCATGCTAGCGCGGAATTCACGACATCAATAATGAATTGATTTTCCGGAGCAACGACAAATTCGTCTTCCATGACTCGCGCGGCTTCGAAGCTGGTTCTGTAGACGAATTCCAACAATTGAAGAAGTTCATTGCAGATCGTGCGACCACAACATTCCTCAAGAAACGGATTCATGCCATTTGGTAATAGCTTAGGCTGTGCGGGAAAAGATATTGACTCGTCACTATATTGAATAGGTACTGTATCCCAATGGATAAATTATGTCGGGCAATCCAACGTTCCGAAGAAATGTTTTTTGATGAATGTGATACGAAAAATGGTGACTACGTTTTCAGAAATGTTCTCTTGAGCTCACAACCTGTCCAGTGCCTGTTATCGTGTTGTTCACCAAGTTTGATGCATTGTTGGCGGTAGCCATGGGCAAACTAACTGGCGATAATCGAAAATTGCCGCTACAGGATAGGAAGGCAAAGGCATATGGGCTCATAGATGGAATATTTGACAATGCTGATGTATGGGGACGTCTCTCTCAATTGAAATATGCACCAAAATGTAGTGTTCGGATTGAAGGTATGACATTATTATTCTCATTTCTCATAAATGACTCAGTTCATGGAATTTGCATACATACAAGGAATGCACAACTCAAATGCCAAGGGGTGTAATGTACTGCTGGAAAGGACAGCAGGAGTGTTGGACGAGGAGGCATTGCAATTGCTGTTTGTTACTGCACAAGAAACAAACATAGCATTGTGCATCAGATATGCAGTTCAAGAGTAAGCACTGAATGCTGAATGTTCTTCCAAGACAGATACCATAGTCTGAAAAAAGGGCT
>JBBPOM010000548.1:0-23023 GCA_038091455.1 Leccinum uliginosum | reverse complement strand
GAGACGGACGAATTCATGTTCGCATCAGTACTAGTACGCTTGAGGTCTGCACGTCCACCGAGGGTTTCCTGATGCAAAACTTCCGACCGTTCAAACGATCCGACCCTGCGTAACACTGAGCTTCCATGATAAAAACACGTATATGGAACATGCTCACGAGGAATTTATGACAGATGCGCGCGTTTTCTCGACATCTGGGGAGATCTGATCATGTTTCATCTCTTCACTTCGTCGTTCCGAAGACACGACAAGAGTGCCCTGGATGTCTCTGCGGGCGTCAAGCACATCTTTCGATTGTGCGCAGGACTCGTCCAGCACAGACGATGCAGAATCACGCGCATCCACTGATGCAATGCTGCTTCGCTGTACTGTCATTCCCACATTCGACCCCAGAGAACTCTCTTCGGATGATACCGCTCGAATTGGACCGCTCGTCAGCGGAATCCCTGAATTTTCCCGGCGAGACGAAGTGGCAGCTGCAGATTTGACTCGTTGATCGCTGGTGAGGGCCAGAACACATAAGTCAATTCTAATTACCTTTGAAAAGAGACGAAAAGTACTCACGGAACTGTGGTCACAGAACGCTCGAGGAACTCGACATCCGTCTCGGCATGTATGCGTTCCATTTCTTCTCGTGCCTTGAGCTGCTCGGTATGCGAAGCGTCGCGGGTGACGCGGTCGATGGCAGAATCTTTCAGCGCCAAGGCACCGATAACGCAACCCAAAGCGATAGCTTTCTCGGTAGCGTGAGTGGAAGATCGGAGGGTACTTGCGGAGGTGCGAGCTGCAATGATATCACCATGTTCATTATCAGATCCATTAATGGTTTTCTCCACCGTGACTGTGGATGATCTAGAATGACAATGAGCGGAGATCCCCCGGTACTATTAGCGTCGCAAACCTATTTACGACCTCCCGATGGCCACCCTCATCTCCAACTTCTGGTATCGTTGCTCGGGTGTCGACCACAGAAACTTCTTCGGGCTGATATTCCAATGTAGTAATATCAGTTTCGCGCACCAAGGGACGTGGAGGCGAAGAGAAGGTGTCAAGGGTCAGTGAGACGGACGCCGAGTCAGATGCAAACCCTCCGCGTTCACAAGGTGCAGGTTCTGCACCGAGAGAACCGATACCGCGAACAAAGTGTGCCTTTGTGTCCTGAGACGAGGCAAAGGCAGAACCACGTGCAACTTCGCCACTCATGTCCACACTCGACGCGCGTTCGACTATTCCTGTCTTCTTCTCACAAAGTTTCGCTTCCAAAGACGCGCTGGTGGTACCATCCCTGCAATGAAAGTTAGATTTGATCGATCAGAAGGATAGACATGCTCACGATTTCACTCGTGCGATTGCAGCCACGTTCACTGTATCCGTATCATCAACGCTCACAGCACTCGACTCGCGAACACCAGAGATGCCAACATGTTTCCTTTCATTGATTGCGACGCGAGCTGATCGTTCCAGTGAGCCATTCTGGGTGAAAGTTTTGGCAGACCTCGAGGAAGTCGCTTCCTCCTCAATAGATGACGAAGAGCGCTGGATAGTGACTGTGTCCTCATCATGGATCACTGAAGTACGAGATTGGAGGTCTATGGTCGTTCCGACTCGGACATCATCAACACGTTCAGCGTGATCGTTGTGATGAGCAACTTGCTTCAAATTCGCGCTACTGTCGTTCCTTTGTTAAGTTAGCTTGGCTTCATTTAAGTAACAACAGCAACCGACGATTTGTTTGTGATCATTATGGCTGCTTTTCCAATGTGCGCAGACGACCCAGTGTGGTCGATGATAGCGCTCTCTTGTTTTCCAAGGGAGATCAGAGCAGGAGTAGGCTGTCCGGGAACCAGAGTTGTTTCTCTGGTGGCATGCTCGGCATCGACGTCCAGTGTTTTCGAGCTAAGGTTCGTGAATGTTGTACTATTGATCGTTTTTTGAGGCGCCGTTTGATATGTTCCAGCCGTGGTTGATCCGAGCGACCGAACAAGCTGATCATTCTGGATCGAACTAGTAGATGCAGACTGGAAAAGATTGCCGCCCGTATCCACGCCAGATCGCAGAGTGACAATTTGAGTTCGTTGGCCGTCTGACGTCGATCCCGTCGATTTGGCCATGTCGCTGCTGGGAGAAACCTGGGTTTGCTTGATGTGGCTCATAGAAGATACTACTAACCTCGACACCGTCGCCGCTTGCTGCACGTTCACAGTGATTTGAGGAGCAACTGCAATGTTTGTATGCTTCCCGGACGTCGTGGTCGAATCCAACGGAGCGGGCAAATGCTCCACGCGTCGCGATGATGATATCGTCTGTGCCTCCATGGTCTGATCTTCTCTCCGTGCCGGAACTTGAGATGAGTGATCCTCCCTCGTCCGTGTGATGCCGACCATTTCAGGGGAACCATGCTGGTCCGAGCCATCTACCGCCAAAGCACCCACTCTCCGCCCATGTGACGAAGTCCTTGTCATATCAGCAAAGTGTAGTGAAATATATCCGAAAGGACTCACGATTGAGTGGCGTAAGTGACTTCATTGTGAACGTCCACTTCCTTTCGGCTGCCCTGGTCAGTCTGCGCTCGACCCGACACTTCTCGCGCTTCTTCCAAAGTGAAGATCTCAATCGCGTTCCCATCAGATGGTAATGTTTTCTGGACTCCGATCTTGGACACAAGGGTGGCGCTGCCCGTCGACTTATCAGTACGCAGGTTCGTGTAAACATCTGCAGCTGAGTCGCCTTCGGATGTCTATGAGCACAGATGAAAGCTTGATTCGTATAAGAGTTACCTGAGCGGTTATCCGTACGGTTGATACGCTTTCGATCTTCAATCGCCTTAGTTCGGGGTATCTGAATATCAGTAGAACTGCGTAAAAGTTAGGTACACGCAACATGCTGGGTGACCTCCGATTTCACTCACCCGCTACGTTGACTTTTGATTTTGGTTTCATCGAGCACCATCGAAGCAGGCGTCTGTCCTGTCTTCGGCCCCAAGGATGATGGCAAATTAGCCGCCACGGTTTGTTGTAACCTCAGATTTTCAGAGACGTCATTCCCGGCCAACGCCGTCGTTTCTCTGTCTTCAGAGACCTTGGCGAATTCTTTGCTGGTAGGGAAACCGTGACCATGAATCGCCTCTTTACGCTCGTTGAGCTTGACCTCCGCGCGTTCGGAATGTTGCTCACGACGAGACTCGGAAAGAGCCTCAAGCGTGACGGCAGCAACGGCAGCGGCCGCGAGTACTCCAGACACCACTAAACTGCCTTTATTCGAAGATGCCGACTTTGCGTTTTCTCGCCCTTTGAAATCGTGCGCAACCCTGGCGCTCTTTGATTCTTCGATCGCACCATGACTGTATGCACCAGAATGACTCGTAAGCATCAAAGTCGCACATACGATCAATGATTTGTTCACCTGGTCGCGGATCCCTCCTGTTTCAAACCGCCCTTTCCTTCCCTTGGCGTTACCGCGGATGCATACACGTCGCCCTCTGGTCCCAAGTACTTGCTAAGAGGCACCTCGTATCTCTGCTGTGTATTCGAAGGTGTCGTATGCGTCGTCTCGTCCCAGCTATAACTGACACGCTCCGCGTCTGCCCGTTGCACATTACCGAGGCGATGCTTTGCATCAAGCAAACTGCGAAAGACATCAAACCATGACTCGGCTCAGCGCATCCAGCATAGAAGCACTTACGAATGCACTGAGTCAGACTCGGACGCCCTTGCCTTAACATCAGCTTGTAGGTGAAGGCTGGCCCGCGCCAACACTGGGTCCGAGGCACGAGTCGGAGTATTGTCTAGCAAGCTTGGAGAGCGACCCAAGGTACCTTCACCCAAGCGACTTCGCTTCCATCAGCATCCTAATATCATGTAAAACAGCGGAATGGCTACCTTAAATTCCCAGAGGTAGATCGGGTGTCGCTAACACCGATAGATACAGCTTCCTCTCTGGAAGGTCGAGTTTGGATCATATCGCTGTGTGAAAATTGTGCTACTGTCCCGTGGATACCATGGCCCTGTGTGCCTTGCGTCGGCGAGGCACCCCTTCCGCTGCTTCCTGATTCACCGCGTGAAGTAGTATACTGCGCAGCACCTAAGGCGGGACTAGATAACCGCGGGACAAGAGGCGAAGAAACCCGACCGGGACCTCTGACGTCCGAAGCCTGGGAATCCTCCACTGCGATGTACATTCGTGCCTTTTCCATCGCAAGCCTGTCGAGCTCGCCGCGCTCGATTGCTGGCCTTGCGCTTTGGAAAATAGCTGGTCCAGGCGTTCGTCTAAATGTGGCATCAGAAACATCTTCCCATAGAATAAGTTGGTCACCAACCCTGCCTCAGAGATATGTCGATCATCGGACCGTTCCTGGGTCGACATCTTGCGCATGATTGGAAAATGATCAGTACTTCGAGCAGCTGCAGTCTTGTTGATATCAGTGACCGCGAGCGGACGAGAAGAAATAGAAACATGTGGGGAACGTTCGCTGTAACTTGAAGCGACGGCAGCGACTGCGCCTGCAGTCGCAAGTGTGGAGGAGATGACCTGGGTGGTGCTGATTGGCGACTCCTGATTACGTGATAATGCAACATTGGAACCACGTCGGCTGCGCTGAGCGTCGACGTTGATGTCGACGTTGACTTCAAGAGGCCGGAGATGCGCCAACTTGCCATCCCTAGAGGGATATAGCGATGTGGCCGACGGCTCCCCTGAGGATCCCGTTACTACTGAGCGGTGCAACCCAGTATCGGCCGCCATGGTAGCGAGTTGGATGTTGCGACTATCGGCGGGCTGTTCAGCCATATGAATGCGATGGGAAGACATAATCTCGCTAAAAAAATCGTCAACTCAGGTTACCTCCGCAAAGGTTGACACAAACCGATCACCAACTTCCTTCTCCACATACGCCAAAGATCGTTCTGTTGGCCGAGGAGAAGAAGTTGTACGTATCTGGGGTCTCTGGATTGATGAGTCCCGAGAGAAAGGTCGAGTATAGGGATTCCTTTCGTGAGAGCTTGCGCCAACCCAAGTTGGGGATGATGCATCCAAAGGTCTTCCTACCACGTCATGCTCGGAGATTCGAGAAGCAGCCGCAGCACCAGTCCCAGCATAGCCGAGACGACCTGTCAGTGGGGAAGACACCCTCAATATGCTGGGCGACCTAGCGTGCCTACAAGATGATTCAGAAAAGAATGATACTAGAGACACATCGAAAACGAACGTGAAACCGCCAGGATGAAATTCGCCCTTGACATCTCGCTGGTCATGTCTGCTGAGACCGTCAACAGAACGAGTCAGTTGCTTGGGAGAGTCGATTATAGTAGGAACCGTCGATTGTGTTTGATCGTCGAATGGTTGCGAGAATAAGAGATCATTAGTAGGGGGGATATAACTAGCCCGAGGAGTCGGAGCAACGATTGCATCATGAAAGCGACCGTCATTATTCTGCCGCTCGCGAGTAGTTTCTGTGCGTTGGGAACCTATGGGACGAGTTGTAGGCACCTCCAAGATCGAGCGAGTCCGAGGAGATCCAGGTTGTTGAAATTTCGACGAATCCTGTGCTTTTAGGGTGCTCCTAGTGTGAGAATGAATTAATCAGTGGCAGACGAATAGAAAACCGCAAAACCAACCCATAAGCAGATGAACTCAGTCTGCGGACCCTGTTATCCACCTGCCCGATTGCAGGAAACATTTCCGAAGACTGCTTGATCTGCGACCTTGAAGTTTGTCCAGTCTCGATGTCAAGGGAACGCTCGTTTCGTGGAGAGTCACCAGCTAGATGTTCGTGGCGTGAGGAAATAGCAAAAGGTGGACGCTGAGAAGGTTGTCGGGTCAACTTCACAGTGTCCACCTCGATGGCTGCGGAGGAACACATGTCTTCTATCACATCACGGCTGATGGGGGATAGAGGCGATGTGCTATGATGCTTATCGTTGGAGTAGTCGCGGCTGAGGGTACATGGGTCAGAGTATGAACGGTCGAAGCTACGCAGAACGGGTACCTCCTTTCCGTAGAAGCAGCACGGCGCACCCCATTATCAGGTATAACACGCAGGATATCGCTATCGAATAGCAAGCTCGCGGCAATCTCCTTCTGAGAGGTACGAAAAGAGTTGGATTTGCACGAGCGTTGAGCACCATTCGAAACGATATAGGAGCCTTGCTGGAGGTTTTCCAGTCCTTGTGTGATGCTCCATCGCATTTCAGTAGCGAAACAGAGCACTTCATACCGCTTTACCTGATCAAGTTGATCGCGAAATTATCAATAATTCAAATAGTCGACATGCACTCAGCACTGACCGTCACCTGCCGACCTGCGAAGTCGATAAGGGCGCCCAGCGGCAATCCGGTCCCTGCCCCGCCTATGCCTGATAAAGGTAATTGTGAAGAAGGAAAAATGAACGGATTCGATGTTCTTACGATATTGACCCTGCGTTTGGCCCAGACAAAAGTAATCATCAGATTAACATGCGATGGAGGTACTACGACCTCACCTCTAAGAATGCTCTTGCAACGAACTGAGGGCCACCGTATGCTGCTGAGAATGGCACGGCAAAATCTGGTATGACATTATCCGTGACAAGGACCTGAAACGCTTCATTTGAGAAACCCCGATAAGAACGCACTAATCATAATCGCACCCAGGAAAGAGGAAGTGGAGCCCCATGAAGCACGATGTCCTGGGTGCTTTTACGGGCATCTTCCAAGTGTTCATTTCGTAGCGAGAGGACATCCTTTGAGGGAGACAATAGTGCTGTTTGATTGTTTGCAGAAAACGCGTCACGGCAGTCAACCCGTGGGCTTGAGCCCTTCTTGAAAGGGGAGAAATTTGGTTGATCTGTTCTGAATGGTATCATCAAGAGACCAGAGAGTGGGAAAGAACGGGGTACTGAGAACGCTGAAAAGGTACGACAATACCTTTATGGAAAATTCCAACAAGATCACTGATACCATTGAATCTGATAGGCCCTTTCATCGGGTCCTGGGGATTGAAACTTGCCGGAGCGTGTTAATTCCCCCATAGCCTAGCGACCGGACGCCACCCAAGTCACGCTAAAAGCTGGAGGGCAATTCTGCTAAAAATGGGGATATACGCCCCCTCGTGCCGTGGGCGTAACGCATTTGTCAAGTGTTTGCCTCGCGTTTCGCTCAAAACGGACTAAATAAAGCAAAGGGACGACTCACTATGCAGTCACATTAAATGTGGTGCCCGGGGTTGAACAATGCCGGTCAACCATTGATGCGCAAAGACAAGCCGAATAGAGGAAACGAATGCCTGAGAAGTCCTCCTGGAACGTAACGTGATAGCACCACACCTCATTGCAGCCTGGGTTATCGCCCTGGGTCAAGGGCACATATAGGAAACGTGCGTCCATCATGTAACGAGAGTTTGATGTGGCTCGTCACTCAGGGAGACAACGCTACGCCCATGATACGGTCGTCGACGACATGGCCCGTGGGGTAGTAGTACATAGTACTTGGCCAGTCTTCTTTTTTAATACGTCGCCGTGTATTGGTAGATTGCATAGCCTGAGAGTGTTCCTGGTAACGGTGTCATCAATGACGGATAAATTGCTCCATATCTCTCCGGGAAGCAGAGTTCTCCTACAGAGGGTGCCGAGTGGCAGCCACTGAGTGTTCACCGCTTCAGCCAATGGATGAGGCCGATCAATACTTGGCAATCGGCGACTCGGAACAGGCGACCTACGCATGTCACCAAACAAATCCAAATTTTCATCAAAGGAACCGAGTACCGGCGAGTAATCACCTCATGTAGGACAACATCGAGCGTTTCTATTACCATCAGAAGCCCGTCTGCACTAAACCTGTATACTCGTCAAGGACTGTTTGAAGGATATTGGCACCAGCGAATCATTGGGCGTAACTGGTGCGACCTTTAGATATATAAGGGACAGAATAATAAAACTCTTTAATTAGACTAAATAACAACTTGTTCGTATGTATGTTATGGTAATGAATTGAATCTGCCTCGCAAATTATAGATCTAAGGCGTCACTGAGCAAAGGATGAACGCGAGTGCGTGTCCTTTTGCTTCCGACGCCCTCTGTGGAGACCACCTTAATTCAGATAGCGGCTGCGAAACGGTGCACAAGGCGGCGCTGAGTCGCCGACGTCACGGAGAACGGCTCCGCTAAAGCCTAAGCGCTTGAGCTCCATCAACTCGGCGATAGGCAAGTTGAAGCTCACCACAACGCATCAAGTACATATTGCCAGCAGCCATTCCGACGAACAGCAAGCCCATGAATATAAGGATTGGACTCGTTTCGCAACCATCCACCCAATCAACCGGAGCAGATGGCAAATCGGCGGATCACATTGCATTACTGCTACCAGCAATAGTGTACTCTGTGGCCGTTAGCGTGTGGAGTTTCTGTCGTAGAAACGGTCACAACTTCACCGTTTAGAGCACTCTGGTAGGCTCGTCTCCTCCGATCAGATCTCTCAAAATTGGAGTGAAAAAAAGAATTTTTTAGGGTCCCCACGACACTTTTTTTCTGGGGCTATTCTAAATGGAAGTCACCCGGGCAGCCCGCTGGCATGCAAATCACAGCACGTCCAAAGTACGTCTACTCACCCTGAGGTATTCAATCCGATCATGTCATACAAAAGGACTCGAGTCATCCACAGCTTCAATACACAATTTAAAGTGATACCTATTCGGAAGTTCGTTACGGTCTTCAAACTGCTTCCGAAACGCCTGCCTGCCAGCTGCCAGCTGGGCCCTGTGCGTCACTGTAGATACATATAGCGTACGCCTGAAGGCTTCCCGTAGTATAGTGGTCACGGTGGGTTCAGGTTGTATCCTTCTGCGTCCAAGCCCTCATTTCCGAGACGATCGGCGCGCGTAGCAGATACATTCCGTGTTCCTTTCAACATCAAATAATTCGAAGCATGACTCGGAGACTAGCTCAGGCTAGTCGAGCTGCCTTTCAATGAAACGACCAGTCGACTCTTTTGCTTGAGTGTGGTCGATGCGTCTGAGCGCAGGGGGACCGTCATGATCATGATCATGACTATGATATACCAGGTACATGATGGGTTCAGAGTCTATGCCATTCATGAATCCGAAGTGCAACTTGGTATAACCTCGAACAAAAACGTTTGACATATACATATTGTTTTACAAAAAAATAAGTCTATCAGTCAGTCTATCAGTCAGACGTTCACTGACGCCTTAGGTGCCACTTAGTCTTTGGACAAGCGACACAAGTGAGATGCACTACTTCCTCTCTTGCCTCCACCACCACCGGACTCGGCTGGACAACACACAATCATACCCCAGCAGCGGCATTCTGGGACGACGACGAAGGTAAGGTGAGAGTCGTTGAATGAGAGGAGAGACAACGCACCGTCCTCCAACTCACAGCTTTCATTAACATCTCAACCACCACTGGTCTGACTCTCCTACCCTTGTGATTGTCCGACGGTTTGTTCGGTGGTGCCAATGGGGAAGCAGAAGCGATAATTTGCCATCGGGAGAACAATCGATTATCGGACGCGGCGTATGCCACGCGTACTATGCCGCAAGAGGCGCCGGAAGCACTTTCGAAACCACAGGTGGATCAGACGTGAGTGTAAGCGTGCAAGTCGACCGACTACTACAAAACATTGTGGAAAGGGGAGTTGCACGGTACATCCGCACAACACATGCAATTCGGCTACTACCAATATGTACATTGGAATCATTCTGAAATCCCTCCAACGGGAGATACGCGCAGTCTCCTCCATCTCACCGCCACGTCAACATATAATTAGATCTTCTTTTCCTTTTCAAGGTATCGATTCCGGAGAATGTTTGCGGATTGGATTAGTGTCTAAGTACTTGGAGAAACCTTATTCACGGAAAGATAGTCCTGGAGGACTTCGTCCCAAGTGTAGGAAGTCTTGTTAGAGTTGCTTAAACAGCTGGGCTCTGGGGTGTTGTTGACAGGTGCATGGAAAAACCACTCCGTGCTGTTTGTGTCAACAGACTAAGTTAAACTCATATAAAATAATGGGAAAAAAATGCTCACTTCCACAAGTTATCTTTTGATCGACCTTTAGTGAGACAGTCAACCATGGAGAATGAAAGATGCTCACCAGTGATCTTGTCATTCGTGTAGTTCTTCTGGTAAAACAAATGAAACCGGTGTACGAATATACGAAAGAGGGACTCACATCCGTGAATGTGACAATTACTTTACCAGTCGATGATCCAGCACTCTGGCTGCCATGAGAGGTGGAGAAGTTGATCGGAGAACCGTCGTTGATCACGAAGAACCTTAATGATGGTCGATCAGAGAATATTGAGAACATACTGCTCTACTCACTTAAGAGTCTTGCGATCATACTCGTGACTAGACTCTCTACCCCATTGCACACGGCTGTCGCAAGCTACGGTGTTCGTAGAGGGGTATGGATGGTCGGGGTCTGGGATAATCATCGCACTGGGCGTAAGCAAATTGAATTCGGCCCAATCTGAGGACGTGATCAGTAACCTTGCGAATGCTTGCAGAATCGTCAAACCTGTTTGGATGTCCAGAGTAACAGCCGTTTTGTATATTTCCGGATGGTCAACAATCCACAGGAACGCTGCTTGGAGTGGACAGGCGTAGTCTTTCAGCACTGTGGAGTTCATCAGGACCCACAATTCGACGACCTGGAAGCTCAATAGCCTTGGTTTGTTGTGTTTGATAGATTCGATCCATGTCGTGAAGTCTCCATAAGTCCCAACGGCATTGGCAAGCTTCGAGCTGTCGCCGCCACCTGAGATTGTCACTAGAAATTGACAGTCATCGTCAAAAAACTTATATTGTTTCTGGGATTTGATAGAAGCGTCGAAATCTCCACCCGATGGAATTCCATTAAACTTGGCTTTCACATAGGTGTTGAACACCTTGTTAACATCTTCAGACTTGTTCGAAGCCCAGACTTTCTATGGTAACGACATTAGTAGGGCAGTGATTCGTTACGGAAATAAACCTCACTAGGGGGTACCGAGCCCCGTAGTTAGCAGTGACGATGACATGCGATCCGTTATCACGGAAGAATTCCTTGTATTTTTGTACACAGTTTGCATCCGATGGGTGGAATGATTTAGGAAGCGCATTTAGCACAGTGATGAGCGAACTTTCCACAAGGGATCCGGTATAGTCCTCGAGCCGAACAGTATACAATTCCTCCGTGTAACTGAAGAATGCATATTGTTTGTCTTTAAGGAATGTCTTCTCTGCTGCGCGAGCACACGAAGTCGTAGTACCCGACACGGCGAAGTATCGGAGGGGGGATGAGGCATTGTTGCTGAAGTGTTTCGCAGCTTCCGTGCCATTTTTGAATGAGATATATTCGCCTTGGATGTTGTCAATGCCAGTTGCAACACGAACAATAGAGGGAACACTGTAGGTATCCCCTTCTGGTTCGATCAGATGCAGTGTGAACTCGGAAGAATTTCAATAACGCCGATGACTTATACTCACGTATCTGAACGTCGTGAACTTTGCTGGAGTCGACTGCAAGGAGACGCCTGGAAAACAGTATATGTTTTTCAACCTTGTTAATCGTTGTCAGCAATGACACGATTAAAAGTTATTTTTTTGAAACACGGAGGGGTACATACTTCCCCAATGTCCAAAGGTGTCATATCAGTAAGATTGAGTGGGTATCCAAGGTAGTCGACTGCGGCGAGCTCCTTTGCCATGGTGTACTACTTCGAAGTAATGAGCAAAGACAGTGTTATTATCGTTGAGCGCTGAAGCGCTGCGCTGACCACTGTGGGAAGTGAATTGCACGATGCCATCATGATCATTGCATTTTTAGCTGCACACTGATTTTTCAGCAACAATGTCAATGACTCGGCCATACACAGTTTTCAGTGAATCACTGAACACTGAAAAATCATTACAAAATACTAACAACGAATGCAATGATCTGAATCATGCACGATTTCGATGAATTCTCATTATCGTTATGAAAGCATTGAAATTCAGATATACTAATCATTGTCCGAGTCAGAGGGGGTTTCATCTGGCACGAACGCGCTTTAATTAGCGGACCCCATGGAACGGTCGATGATCCCCCGACGTCTGCGTGTCTCCACTCTGCCGACGACCGCTTTGACATTGCGCAAGTCCGTAATAACAGGGGCCAGAAATTGCGACAAGTGCACTGTCCTAGTTGCCGCGTCTTGAGCATGAGCATCCGTCTTTACAGGCGTGATGAGAGCTAGCAGTAGCGTAGATCGGCGGAGATGCTTCCATATGGCTTCATCACCGAAAGAGCACACAAGGATGCGCCCGAGTTGACCGTACATGATATTGACCTGGTCGCGGCCCTGTTCATCAAATTCGATCTCGTACTAAGGACAAGGGGCGATGAGAAGGTGTGCAATGGGTTGTTACCAGACTTGTGACTTACCCGTATGAACGTGTTATTGCGACGCGAGTCACGATACCTGCGAAAAGACTGGATGTGCGACTCATGCGCGATTGCGGGAGTCGATCTTGGCAGGGCACTGAGGGCAGTACCACTGAGGTCGCGTGGTGTCTCCAGTCGTGTCTGGACTTCCTGGAGGGGGTGGTGAGTGCTATCCTTCGGGTCAAAGTGGGCCCAACTGCAGAGTGGGACATAAAGTAATCTACGGCAGGCTCATACAACGGGTCTTGCAAGCTGATCGAGTTAGCCAAGGCGGAAACAATGAACATCATACACACTGACCTATCATGAACGAACTTGACAGTCCCGGACTGACGGGACTGAGCAGTGGCAGTGAGCACAAACAACGCCGCCCGTGAATCTAATGCAATTTGGCTTCAGATAAATATTCGCGTGTCCAACGATGAATCGTCTGAACGACACGCACCGTGAACTGAGGTGATGATAATGACGTGAGCTGTGGCAGGCCTGGCCACAACACTTGGCGAAAAGGCAGCTTCGCCACACCCAGGGTTCCCACGGAATGGTCCAAGGTTACCATTGATCGAAAGCAAGGTGTAGGTGTACTCACAGACTCGGACGCGTGCACATGCACCCTCACCTGCGACGTTGACGACGACGCACGCACGCACGCCTTGCAGTCACACAACGGTGATGACACGATGGCTTGGAGGTGCACACGCACCCAACCTCACATCGACGACGATGACGCACCCACACACAGCTCCTCACGTGCAACGATAAACGACGACGCGATAGTGCGCACGCCCGTCCCCTCACCCGCAACGACTCGGATGACTTGACGACTCGACGACGCAATGATGCAATGTCGACAACTCGAATGGCAACGTGACGGCGACACGAGGACGAGGGAGAAGGACGGATCCTGTGGGGGGCACTGACGTGACGACGAACGCGACGATAAGGTGCGTTCCCGCCCTCCGGCTCCCTCACCCACACTATGACGACGACGACGACGCTCATCACACCGTGACCCCCTCATCTGCAACAACAACAATGCGTACACGCACGCACCCTTACGCGCAACGTCGACGATGCTTAAACGACGAGACGACTAGCAAGCCCTTAGGTCAAAGAAAGCTAGTTTCGCTTAGCCGCCCCAGTGATCCACTGCTGAGCTCCATATAATCAACCTCTTCGGGGATGAGGACACCCCTAAAATTTGAGAATCTCCATGTCTTAGTCAGCTGCGGAGTAAAGCCTGGTTCGACGCGTTCATCGGTTGCCGCGGCGTTAGCAAGGGGTGACAGCAAGATTCTAGTCATTGTCCCACTCTGCCTGTCCCGCTCAAGTTCGTCCAGGTATACTTATGACGAAGAAGTATGTAGAGCTCGAGTTGTCTCTCCTACAACTCCAGCAAGACGTCGAGATACCGCAGACTCATCTCATGGCCCTTCCTGTCATCCAGCGGTCGCCGACCAAGCCTGCGTTTTTCTACTCCTTGTTGATCATTACTGACCTCCACATGCAGGCCCAGGTGACGGTGATGGGTCGAACGCCGAACATCTCGCACATACCACCTGTTCAACGATAATTCTTCCTTGACACGTTTCACGGACATCTCCACTCGTGCCAAATCAAGTTCCTGCAGACAGTCACAAAACTCACTCGAGACGTGCCTTGTTGTCACTGCGTCTCAGGAAATCGATCTCTGGCTGAGCTGAGAAAGAGCCTTGGAGGCTCAACGGTGCTTGTGAGTACGGTCGAGTTCTACATCTACCTGTTCTCGCTGACTTCCGTGACGAAACGCCAACGTAGCCACAATTTTGCATTGATCGAAAGCAAGGCGTAGATGGCACCACCGACTCACCACCCTTCTACCATCGCCCGCTCCGCCTTGCACTGGAGGCAAACTTGCTGACATGCACCATCAAGAGTCAGTGTTCTCGGTCGAATCCGCCTTGTGAGGGCAGACTCTGTTTAAACTCTTCACCCATACGTATTTCGATGATCCGAATGTACTTCGTCTGTTTGACGGTTATCCGGTCAGTTCCGAGACGTGATGCCATCTCGACATGCCAGTGTATTTAAGTCAGGTACAAGTACTTGATCGTATCTGCGCTCCTCCACATTTGCTACCCAATGTTCTTCAAGGTGATCTCAACCATTTCCGTCACAGTGGCTGTTTTCGTTCTGGCCGCCCAAATACCTGATCTTAGGGATGAAAATGATGGTATAGCCATACCACCCACGTAACGCTCTGATACCGACGCGCGCGAATTACATGTTACATCACACAACGCGTAAATGGACCTTTGATGTCCTCAGCCATCGTTTTTGCTCAAACGTTTTAGCAAGATCATTCGTGATTCAAGAGGCATGGATGGTTCCGAAACGACCACAGGGACGCCGCATCCGCCTGCTGTGCAACGAGACGGTTCCGGCGCTGGCCTCGCTTTGACAAAATCCGTGAACGGAATATGGTATGGGACCATTTCGATCGGCACTCCTCCCAAACCCTTCAACGGTAAGATTTTCCGCGCATCCGTGACACTCACTCACTCTAATCGCTATCTCAGTCCAACTGAACAGAAGTCACTCTGCCCTCTGGAATCCCGCGTCGTACCAAACCACCGACACAGATTTGGACTCGGAGTCCGAGGGGTTTGTAATTCAAGTTAAGTATCATAGACTCATAGTAGTACATTACGATCTATGGGAAACTAAAGTTGCTCGAGTGTTCCTTAATGATGCGCCACTGCATCTGGCCCGGGGTTAGTCGGACTCGGAGGCTCTACAAGACCGGTCCACAACCTCAAGGTGGCCTGGATTTAATGGACTCACCAGTGTCCCGACAAGTCGGGAGTGCGGGAAAACAGTTCCGGCCCACGAAACGGACTCGGAATGGGTGCAAAATGGGCAGAACCCGTCAGAACGCTTCCCCGCTGAGAGTCCGAAATGGTCCGAAGGGTCTTGTCTGCTCGAATCACCTGCGTCGCATTCGCGCCTTGTTCAGTCTCGCCTTTTGTCTGCGTGCTTTTGTTTCGTGGTAGACAATCCTTGATGTCTCGTACCTCGTCTCGGTCTTGTTCCGTTGTAGTGTACTTATAAGTAGTGGACGCGGTCCCGCTGTATTCTCTAGTCTTGGTATTCGACTTCACTTGCTTTCATTACCATGCTCTAATTGTCCTCAGCGCCAACTACTACTATCATGTACTTTCTCCGAGTCGTACGTTTGTTCAACATTTTGTTGTTACACAATCCAAAGTTGCAGAATCCAAAGAAACGGGATGGCTTTTACACCTCTCACTGCATCACCAGCATCCCTGATGTTGTTCTGGCCAATGGCGCAGCAACTAGGCCATGACCGGGTCGAGGTGGGCATCAGGAAACCCGTTGGCTTTGATACGCGGCAAGAGCCAGAAGAGAGGTGTCGCATATGTGATGTCCAAGGACTCCACCGTGCCGGCACCGCCAGTGAGGAGGCCGCCGATACGTCCATGGCTGTCGACGATAATAGAGCCCGAATCGCCGCCGGCAGAGAAGGCCCCGCAATCATTGTTATAGGGGAAGATGGCCCACTCCCTCGACCTCTGTTCAGTGCTGTTGGCAAAGGGCTGGCGGACGTAGGAGAAAATACCGGTAGCGCGGCCTATGGTGATGCCGGTCTTATTCCCCTTCTTTATAACATAGAGGCACGGATTACCATCGCGGTCAAGCATATCCGGTTCGCACATTTGGTGTTCCTGGATGAGATCCTGAAGCTTAAGGAAGCGGTCATCCGGATATTTGAAGGTTGTAGGGGAATCCGAGTCGGTGAGGTACAGCTGGTACTTTTTAGGAATCTTCGTACCTGGATATAACAGTTATGATGCCAGATGCCCTTAGCCTGAGATTGATCAAAACGTACCGAGGTCAATCACGTTGCCCATAAACGCCTCCCCGCCGATCTTGGATTTGTCGAGCTCGACAACAGCATAGTCTTCGGTGAAACCAAGTTTTGAGTCTGTGCCGGCACCGAGAGTGATAGGAGGGGAGCGGACGATGTGGCCCAAGATGCGCTGGCTCGGCTGGCTCCAATTATTCATGACGTCTTTGTCACGGAACTCATCAAGGGCTTTCATTGCCTTGATTACCTCGTCCAGTGATGTCTGAATCTTCTCCAGCTCCCCTTCAGCCTTCTTAATCTCGTCCTCATCCTCGCCAACTTTCGTCATGTTGGTGATCCTCTTCTTCAAATACCGAATCATCCCGTTATAGTGATCGGCGCCAAGGCTGTGTAATTTGATACTCTCCTGGATGGATTTGACGAGGTTTTCGAATGCCTCGGTGCCAAGAAGGATGACGTTGTCACGAGGCGTGCTGGTGTCTGATTCTGTGTAGGTGTAGTCGACATTAGGCACATCTGGTGGGAAGAGAACATGGCGAGCTGTGACAAGCAAGACCTTCTGGCTGTCACCACCTTCGGCAAGGTAAAAACCTCCGGTACCCTCAGCATAAGGTGCAGCCTGGGTAGCGATGGAGAGCCCGAGAACAGGAGTAAGAGGACTGCAAATGTCAATTGTTGGGTCACGCTGGTGTAAGTCGGAAACGGGTTTAAGGAGCTTTGGACCGGCCGACTGGATGTAGATGGATTCCCGGAACTCGACTTCGACATCAGTGATTCCAAACTCCTTGAGAAGGTCCAGGCAGCTGTATGCTGCAGTGTGGGCATCCTCGCCAAAGAGAGTCTCTGGAAAGACACCAATCCACAGTACAACGGGACCGACAGCCTCTCCCTCTCCGGCCTTGATAAAGCGAACGATATCTATGGTCGTCCAATGGACCCTGACAGAATCCAGGAAGTCGCAAACCTTCGGACCCAAGTCCTTCCAGACGGTGTTGAGCTTGTGGCCGAAAACTGGGCGGAGCTCACGCTGGGCCTGAGGTACAGTGGGCTTTGTCCACAGCGTGGTCCCCGTGCGATAAACTAATCTGGGGCTAGACGGCAGGCCCGAGTAGTAGGATGTTGCCTCCGCCTTGGAGATAGAGTACTGAGGCGAAGAAGAACGTGTGCTGGAAGGGGAGTCCGAATCATCATTGAGGCTGACGACCGAAAAGTCGGTCTTGGTAGTAGGCACTGAAAGAAGAGATGAAAATCGGATAGGTATGGGAAGATAGTAAAACAAAGGACTTACTTGGTATAGTCCGGGGTCCCAAAGATCAGCAATGGGTTGAGATAGTTGACTGAGTCTGTGTCGTTCGGTGAGAATGGGCAAGGCTGTTCTGTCAGTATACTGGTCATGCAATTTATGCGAATTCGCGCAGCAGCTAGGACTGAGCCAGCCAACTTGCCCCACCCTATATTTGGGAAGCCGCATCTACATCTACACAAATGGCTGACCTGTGCGTAAGATAGATTGCGATATCCACGGCACTGGAATGTGAACCGGTAGAACGGCAAAACATTTCCTGTTCCCACTGGATGACCAAAACCATTGCGGTACCAGGTACGTGCCGTTAAGTATTCCAATGAGCGTTTGTGCCTGTGTCATGGTATGATGGTGTTGCATTCTGTAATTATCTCTGGTTATATGATCATTGCGGGTCCTGTCGAAACCAAACTGGGGATGCAGGAGGGTTCGTTGAAGTTCCTTAGTGTCTAGACTCACATATTACCACACCGTCGCTATAGCTCCATCCAGTGGCAGCTTCAGGCCTCAGGCCTCAGGAACCAGTTTGATCAACTCGTGACGACCCTCGCAGACGGCATATTTCTCGCTCCGACAGCGCTTCTGTCCTGTTGCCAAAATGAGAAGAAGACCAAAACCGCACAACTTGAAGTTCCTTGAAATTCAAACATTAAAATCATTCCAAAGGGGAACCACATGCTTTGTTAACGAAACCAGTTACCTGACTGCTGGCATTCCACCCCTCAAGCATGTGAAAAAACGCTGTTAGGCTCGGGAGCTCGCGCTGTAAGTTTCCTTTGAACGGCGGCGGCCAAATTGGAGACATGACATCGATCATCTTCTGAACTGCAATACTGCCACGATAGACGGATTGGTATGCGCTGGGTACTGGTACGGGTCAGCATTTGCCGACCCGCGCGCAACCCGCTACCCGTCACCACGGATACCCGCGTACCCGTGGGGTGGATGCACGCTGTGCGTCGACATCATCACGTCGACGTGGCGTGGTGCTATCAGCACGCCGCGTCGTCGTGTCGATGTCGACTTTTGCGACGGTGTTCTTGTCTTTGTCCACGTCGCCGTTGCCTCCATCGTCGTCGTCGCGTCGTCGCCCGTGTCGACACTTGTCGTCGCATCGACGCCGCGTCGTTGTCGTTGTGGGTCGATGTCGCGTCGTGACTCGGAGTTGGCATTGGCGTTTTCCGTCGTCTATTCGCCGTGTCGTCGTCGCGTCGAGGCACGCCGTTGGGACAGTTGACGCGTCGTTCGTCGTCGTGTCGTGGGTGGTGGTGGTGGTGGTGATGGCGCCCGGGTCGCATCGTCGTCGCGTCGTGGCACGCCGTTGCGTCAGTTGACGCGTCGAAGAGGGAGAGGGAGACGACGACGGCGAGGCATCGTTGCGTCGTCGTCGTGTCGTCGTGCACGCTGAGAGGGAGAGAGAGAGGACGACGTCGACGATGTCGTCGTCACGGTTGCATCGTCTGTCGAAAGAGGAGAGGGAGAGGGAGACGACGACGATAAGGCGTCGTTGCGTCGTCGTCGTGTCGTCGTGTCGTCGTGCACGCCGTCGCTGCATCGTCGATGCCATGGTGTCCGTTGGGACACGCTCGGCGGGTGGGCTGTGTAGAGCCTGAGGGAGAGGACGCGTGTGCGTCGTTCGTAGTGGTTGGTGTGGTGTCGACAGCGTCGTGGCGGTGCTTCATCGTCGCCGAGTGTCAGCATTGGTGCCGCGGTAAACCCACCCGGGCCACGGGTGTGAGTCACGCGGTACGGGGGTTTTTCCCGGGCGCGGGTGCGGGTATCAGCGCTCACACCCGGGGGTACACCCGTGCTCATCCCTAGCGCCGCCGCCGCCGCCGCGGATATTGCAGTAAACATATGGGCTGCACAATCCACGGAGTAGGATATTCTCCGGAACCGTACCTTTGTCAGGTACCTTGAGTGTATTCGGCGTGCCGAGCCCACCTTGAGAACCACTGGCTATATTGGCGGCCGGAAGGGTATTTACCATACTATCATGTTGGCCCTGACTCTGATATCCCTAGTAGTTACACCATCATAGGTGTTCCTCAGAGCATGTGTTCCTGAACAGGTTTTCAAGTCAGCTTGAATCCGGCTCACTGGCATCAAATGACCGAGCAAGTATTTAAGCAGGTGTGTCCTTTCTCGACGCTTCATCTACCTGAAATTGTGTAATCCACCCTGATGTCCAATCTCAGAGTACTTCCTGCCTGCGATGTCCTGGGTTTTAGTTTGGACTTCACCAAGGCTACTCCATTGGATATAAAGTCGGTGGGTTTTCAACGTTGAAGTCTTAGGCCTGCTTTTTGACACCCATGCCAATCTTGTATCATTTACCAGGTCCTTGCTGCTTTGAAGAAAGCCCACAGGGTTATCGACTACAAACCTGATGAACACACAACAAAGGTTGACGTAGTGAGTAAGTATCCACACGAGTTTCAAGCTATGTCGCCGAGTGCTAAAACTTCAATGCAACTCCGTAGAGGGGGTCACATTTGATGTCCCGCGGTGCATCGGCATAACGGAATACAACAGCAGCGACGGAAACTATGTAACTTTCAAGAGCGGGGTGGATGCCTCCAGCACACTCAAGGGGAATGCAACCCTCTCAGCTCGCTACATGGCAGTATCCGCAACCGCATCTGCCTCTTATTCCATCGACAAGGCATACAGACAAGAAGAGCAATGGGCGATGTATAGTTTCAATGCTGACACTTATCTAGCTTCGCTGAAAGACTATGCTGGCTTGCTCAACGAAAAGGCACTCGCAAGGAGGCTCGAAGAAGCAAAGCCAATCGGGGACGGGAATGACAATTCAATTGTCCAAGACTGGAAGGACTTCTTTGAAACATGGGGTAGCCATGTCATCATCAATGCGGCGTACGGCGCTCGGTTTCAATTGGTAAGCTGGCGGATCATCCTCATGCCCATGCTGTCGCTCACCTTTTGGACCGTTAGAACGTGTGGGCGTCCAATTCGGACAGCACTGTCAATGAGAAGTTTTCTGCAAGTGTTACCGCTGCATTTGACGGCGTCGGTTCGGGTGGCAAAGTCGATGTTTCCTTGCAGAAAGACGATACCTACAAGGCGTTCTCCGCGAAAATGCAGAAACTGGTGTCTGTTGTGGGTGGTAACCCGGAGATGAACAAAAAGCTCTCTGCGGATCCCGCTCACAACGATCTCTTTCAACAATGGGCCACCACCGTCGCCGAAGATCTTTCTTGCACAAATCTCAACGTGATCGATCTGTGGGCTCTGATGAGAGATGCAAGTAGCAAAGAGGTTCGACACGCGGCTGGAATGGTTGGAGATGCATACCACTATATCACCACACATCCGCAGCCGTATCAGACGGCTATAACCTTGGACATCCAATCTGATTGTGAGTGTGACGTGACTGTTGCTTGCAGTGGTTCAAGATATTGACGCGAGTGATACAACAGGGGCCGAATTTAACCTCTTGTCCCCTGAAGCCGTCATCATTCCAGACGACAAGAATCCATTCCCAGCCGATCGCACCGTCGCAACGAACACTCGCGTTCAATGGGGGAAGGAACATAGCTACAAGTACGAGAGAAAGACACTCAGGTGATTCTGATGTCCCAGACAGTATTTATCGTGACATTTATGCCACAATAGCTTTTACATCGTCAACGACGGTTCTCCCATCGATTTCTCCATCTCTCGTGGAAGCAACGGGAGTCAAACGGGGAATGGAGAAGCAGCGGTTCTCATAAAGGGAGTGAGCAGCCTGCCACTTCTTCACGATTGGAATATCGAGTCGCTGATCCCGATCGACAGGTGACCTACGCGAACAAGCCAAAAGCAGGTATGCATATCCTTTCTCTTTCACAACACTGAACATTTGACATTTGAAAAGACCAAGACAATGTGTGGAACACGGAGCGTTTTTACAGCAAGCCCGTCTCCTCTGAACCTGTGGCGACGAAAATTAAACTTTCCGAGAAACGAGAGTGGGGTACACTCCTCAAGGACTATTTGCAAGAGATTGGTGCGGGCGAATGGGCGTAATCTGTTGTCGAATTACTTACGGTACGACCTGTGTACGTGTAACGGTGTAAGCTGGGAAATTGTCACGTTCGTACCATCGCTTGTACGCAGGTGTTTGTCCGCGCAAATCGCAGATTTAATTTGAAGGCGTCATATCGTTCAAATTCTCAACTTCAGCGTGTCGAGGGGGAGAGGTACCCGATGGATCGTCGTCACCCTGCGGCGAAAGCAAGCGAAATCGCACAAATTACCTTTCTATGGATTTGATAACGAGGAGTCGACACAGAAGGAGGTGGACAGCCAAAAATAAATAAGCAAAGAAACAGCCTACTACTACCTAGTAACCGGTGGCTAGTTAGTAGGTGCAGCATACACTATGGAAATTGCAGTGCAAATTTGGGCAAGGGGGGGTGATTCGAACTTCGGGTTTCAGGAGTCCTGCGCCGCAACGCAACCTAGTACTCGTCCTTTGGTAGCATACTAACCCCGGGCCTACACAGAGCCCTCGTTCCACCACGCCCCGCTCTTCGCTTCACCGTTCCCGCATGCGCCGCTCTCTTTTTTGCTCGACCGCGTCGTCCTGTTGCGGCGCGGATGTTTTGCTTTCGCTTCTGGCCTCATTATTGGCCGTTTATTTTTCTTCTCTTTCGTCACCGTGCACTCACAACCCCCTCGCGCACACGGCCGGGGCAGTGCCAGAATCTATCAGAGTCCTGTGCGGGGGGGGCAACTTCTTGTTCACGGTCCATCTCACTCTCATTTTCGCAATTTTATCCTTCGCATTTTCGCGTTTTCAACCGTTGGAAGTTGATTTGCGCTTCGCCCTCTGTGGAGACCACCTTAATTTAGATAGCGACTGCGAAACGGTGCACAAGGCGGCGCTGAGTGACTCGCCGACGTCACGGAGAACGGCTCCGCTAAAGCCTAAGCGCTTGAGCTCTATCAGCGATAGGCAAGCTGAAGTTCACGACAACGCATCAAGTATTGTCAGCAGCCAGTCAGACGAACAGCAAGTCCATACATATAAGGATTGGACTCGCTCAGTTGCAATTTGACGGACTCACAATGTCAGCTTGTACTTGCATCTTCAAGTTGACTATTCATCCAATCAACCGGAGCAGATGGCAAATCGGCGAAACACATTGCATTACTGCTACCAGCAATAGTGTACTCCGTGGCGAACAGCGGGTAACGAAGTTAGCGTGTGGAGTTTATATCGTAAAAACGGTCACAACAGCACTCTGGTAGGCACCATATTCTCCGATCAGATCTCTCGAGACTCGAGTGAAAAAAGAAAGTTTTTAGGGTCCCCACGACACTTTTTTCTGGGGGGCCATTCTGTTTAGAATGGAAGTCACCCGGGCAGCCCGCTGGCATGCACATCACAGCACGTACTTTGCACCCTGAGGTATTCAATCCGATCATGTCATACAAAAGGACTCGAGT
>JBBPOM010000547.1:0-23073 GCA_038091455.1 Leccinum uliginosum | reverse complement strand
TGTCGTCTAGGTCACAATGTCATCATTGTACAGTCCTTTGGTGGTTTCAAGGGGGTAAGTCAGGTATTTGCCCGTGTGCCATGCATCGTACTAGTAGGAGAGCGTCTGCATACGTGCGACGGTTGCCAAACCGACTGCGTCGTTGAGTTCTTGTCTGCGAATACGACAACGACAGCGAAGTTTTTACAGGTCGCGACCATCTCCGGTAATGTGATTGCTCAGGCCATGGAAGAGGTATGCACTTCGATCGCAGGTTCACCAGCCCGTCACGGTCACGGTGCAAATGGATCGAGGAGCCGCTCATCATGTTGAGCGAGAAAATCTCGGTCTTGCACAATTAGGAGCTGCTGCGCAGTACCCGGATACCAAAAACGGTTCCATGATCAAGACCTCAATGTCAAAATTATCTGCCGGGATCTGACACACCCTGCATTACTATTTTGACGAACGCGGGTGAGTCTGCGGTGATCGTTGGAAGGGGCTATACGATCGCATCGTCCTCTGATTATTGCCGGAACGTTGACGGAGGCCATGCCCCCAAAGCATTTGATTTCGACGGAGAAGTCAATACTTTCACTCACCGGCCCACTGCCAACTCATTGGCAGTCTCATTAGGTACGGTGCTACCCATTCCTTCCAGAGCCCGTGTTCCCAGTTCCCCCAGCCCTTCAAATCATGCATGCCGCTAGTATTCCCGATACCCCCTTCGTCTCCAATTGTTTGCTTGCCAACATCTCAGACCATACACAAGTCAAACTGCGAAAACGAATAGTAGGTGTATCCAAGTGCCGAAACCTTATCTTCTTTGCACACTGCCCACGTCGAGCTTGACTGAGAGGAATAACTCGATAACAAAGAGCAAGCGGGTGGATAAAGGAGTGCTAGATTAAACCACAGGTACGATATGCGATGAATCTAGGTGGAAAAGGAGCGTCACAGACGAAACGAACGTATTGATTCTATTGGAGAGGGGAAGGAATTGAAAACCAAGTAGGGTTTTGAAGACCACTGTTGCCTTCAGACGTGTGTATTGTTCCAGAGAGACCTCACCACAAAGTCAGTTGGATCGGGGTTCTGCACCGAGGATAACTTTAGGTTTCGGATAAATTGCACTATGAACAGTCAAGTGAGATAAATGTCACAGCAAGGAGACATGATTTTTCTCCACTCACCTGTACGATCGATGCCAGGAACTAGATAAAACCCGTTCGATGGACGACCTGTTGTCGTGTCCTCAAAGTAGCCTACTGTGCCGTGTGGATGGTCGAGCCAAGTCCACACCCCGACCCCACCCTGGGCCGAGAGCGTGAACGTGTAATCATCCCCTGCATTCATCACGATCTCAGGGTCAACGAGATTAGCCTGCGCGAGCGCGACTGGGGTGAACTGGCGGTAGCGTAGTCAGCATCGTCCCATTCAAGCACAACAATATATACTCACATACGACTCGCTGATCACCGTCTCCCCGTCAACTTGGGCGGTCAGGTTCATCAGTAACCATACATCGGAAGCGTCGTGTCCAGTGGGGAGAACCGTCCCGATGCCCGTCCCTTCATATATAAGCGAGTTGTTGAGGGAAGGGACTGAGAACGACGTCGTCGAAGTGTTCAACATATGTCCGTGCCAATCATACCAAGTCAACTGTGCCATCCCATCCACGGTCTCCCATCGGTCCGACGTCGCCAGCACCGTCAGCGTCTCATTCTCGGCCATCCAGAAAGGTTGTATGATCACTGGCGCATACGCGCTCGCCAACCCGTAATTGACTACTTTCCATCTGCCAGAATACTCGATCACCGCCCAGTTGATGCCTTCCCAGATATCGTTCAGTGACCAGACGATAGTTCCCAGATTGTTCTCCCCCATGCCAGCACCGCGTCTGTACCAGGCGATTTCGCTAGTCATCATCATAGATTGGAGGACCTGCGTGCTCCAGCACCATTGTGCAAACGTCTGGTTGGCGTCCGATGTGCCTGGAGTCGGAAGCCAGACCTCGACAGCGCTCGACATCTGATACTGCCCTGTACCCGCGTTGGGGTTCGGCCAGGTGGGGCCATAAGCCGAGGGGTGGTGGTCACGGGACATGACTACGGTGGAATTGAACGCAAAGTCCTCTGGGTTCTCAAGAACGTCTTGCCAGGTGTAGAACGATGGCATGGAATGGAATCTGTGGGAACCCGTCAAACGACGCGAATGTCACAGAAATGAACGACCTTACCCAAACTCGCTCAGAAACCTAGGAATGGAAGGTAAGATGAAATACGCAATCAAAAAGAATTTGGAAACCCACCGAGTGACAGGGTATGCACTCAGGTTGAACAGTTGGCTTGAATCGTAATTGTAATACTCTGATGAGTACCATGAGTGCGAGTGGAAATTCAAATCATTGGATCATATACCGAAATTTCCATAGATGTATCCAGGTGTTCCAGGAGCTGAAAATCTCACAACATAAGGATCCAGGCTCAGAACACCATGTGTACTGGAGGAATCCGTGTAGGCCACCTGCACGTGCGTGTTCAGTTCAAAAAAGAAGAACAGGCAAAGAAACTCACAGAGTTAGTCTCCGAGAGGACCAAGTCGTGCAGATATTCCTGGATATAATAGGTGATCTAAAAGAAACCTTCAGAGATGGCATAGCCTCAGCCAATATGTTGGATTGTATTCCTCACCTCATCAAGATAATGAGGGCCATTCGATCCGCCGTACTCGACCGTGTAGCCGACTATAAGCTCCCATTCATTCCCTGCCGCCCATTGTACATTGCTTGGGTGCCTGTTGACTCTGCGAACGTTCTGCCTCACCTCGGGCTCAATCGACTCCAGGAACCAAGAATTGGTGGGATACAAATTATCACTGAAGGCGAGCTCAGACCAGGCAAGTATCCCTAGCTCGTCGCACAGTGAATAGAAATCATACAGGCCACCGTCGGTCGCTTTATCCGATGGTTGGTAGATTCCACCTCCCCAAACACGAAGCTAACTGACCGTCAGTCAAACTGACAACGAACAGTACGAACACGCTTGCCATATTCTGACCACTTTTGACGGCACTCTCCAAAAGCCAGCGGACGGCGTCCGGGTTAATCCGAGCATAAAATGGATCGAAAGGAGTGACGCCGGTTCCCTTGCTATAAAATGCCTTCCCGTTGACTTCGAAGTGCCACTGGTCTCCCGGTGTGATGCCCCGCAACGCAACCTCCTCTTCGGAATAAGGACTTTGCATCAGTTGGATTGTGCGGAACCCAGTGGTGACTGTCTGCGTGATACTCTCATCGGAAAGCACTGCTCCATGTCCAGTTCCCGTGGGGTGCAGAACAATGGTCAGGTTATACAACTTGGGTGTGCCGAGGTTAAATGGATACCACCGTTCGGGGACCCCGTCCGAAATGGACCAAGTGACGCTCATGAAGGTTGTCGTTTCCGTCCCCATCTGAATTGGATCGAGTGCAATAGGCTGCGACGTGATACCGAGCTCAGGGATCGACAATGTTACAGTCGGGGCCGTGTAGGACTTGATGGAGCGAATCCCAAACGTGACATTGAGAACCCAGTCTGCGGATTGGTCGATGAGCGACATGTTTTGACCGTATTTGTAAATGTCAACCGAGGTCTCCTCCAACAGAATCGCACTCTTGGCAACTGGATATGTTGGATCGTCGAGTGAATCCAACAAAGCCGGAGACTCGGATAGAGTAACGAGAAAGGCAGGCTTATAGACTCCGCTGGGTACGAAATTAGGAGCCTAGAAAATGTGATCAGCTTGGTGACGACGCATAGAGTACTGAACAACTCACAAAATCCCAACCAAAGTCACAAGAGATCTTCCGAATCCATCGATCGGCCTGGTGGTGATTGAGCCAAGGCAAGATAGCGACAATAACGGATATATGGCTTACAGAAAGGTAAGGTCCTAGTTGCTCTGGTAGGGGTTCCGCATCCTGTCTCCCTGTAACATTCAGAATATAGAAATTTGCGCTCTCGAGGGCAATCGTCAGATTGTTATCATTTCCAACGGCAGATCCAATGTAACCAGACACGTCGTATATATACCTGCGGTATTGATTGTTGACCCAGCCGACTGGGTGACCTGACAAAGTCTATACGTATGAACAAGTCAGATGACAATGCAACATATTACAACAAGAACATACGAACCATATTGGCAACCGTGTCAATGCCATAGAATACGAGAAGTGTTCTATCTGAGTTGTCATTTTTGTAGTGTTGTCCGGATGGTGTCAAGTCGGCTGTGTATGTCCAGTTGTCGTTCGCGATCCATTGTTGGGTGTGTTCTTCACTGAAATGAGCATCCGGCGACATCTAAATGTTTCAAACTCACCGTTGATACCCAAGAGAGGCTCAGTTATGATGCCCGCTTTGAAGAGGTCGATGTGAGCCTGGGAGGGTAGAGAGCCCGGGACAACAATGGAACCGTTCTGGTTTCGGAGTGTCCAATTCAGTTCGGAAAGATCGAAGATATGAGCGAGAGCCAATAATGGAAGGCAGGACCCGATGAGGATTTTTCCTGGGTGGCGCATGGTGGGGAGTCAATTTCTATGGCCCATCCACCAAGCAGGCGTATTGAAACTGTACGGACTGTACGGAGGGAACCTTGTTGAATGGGTAATTCTATTCGGTCCCGCCGATCCGCATTCGATTCTTGCGTCAAACGGACGACTCTAGCTCGTTTTGTTTCAGCGTGTGTTCGCGAAACTAGATACAGGCGAGTACAACACAAATGATGCTGTCGAAACGTACGAAAACGAATCAGATAACAACCTAACACAAAAATGAGAGGGAGCGCGCCTGGCGAGACGACGGGAGTGAATCAGGAGGGAACGGAACCCTATACCAGCATCTCACCAGGCGGGAAATAGGAGGCTGACGACATGGGAGCACACACTGGAAGCATTGCAGCATGTTTTGCCAGAGAAAATTGAAAAAACATTTTAGCAATCAGATAAATTTTTATTCAGCCTTTTATTTGGCAAGTCATCTGAGAAATAGTTTAAATATTTATTTGATGATTTGCCGCACAACATCCAGCCAGATCATGCTGGATGTCTTTGGGTATAAATTCCACCATGTTAGTGATGACTGTTGTAACAGAAAACATGGAAGAAACAAACAAACTGTTTGTTACTTTTGTTTTGCATGTATTTTGTCACCAAAGAATGATGGTATCTGTGAAATCAGTTGACAATATTTGTATATTTTCTGTATAATGTTCTTTTCGTGTTTTGTTGTCCCACAGTCTCGTATTCACTTGCTAATCATTTTGAATAACATTAATTTTTCTCTTCGCAAATTCACCCACAAAATACCTTAGAAAAATAATGATTGATTTTTTACAGAACACTCGATGTTAATTGATTATGTTTCTCCTTCAAACAATCTGAAGACACTTCATTGTCTTATGGTTGAACAGATCAACTGTTATGCACAAGAATGTATTTAATGTCTTGAGATCAAATAAATCAAATGTTATGTGTGAGAATACATTCAATGTCTTTGTCTCTCTCTGCTCTCCGTCACGTACTCATTTGGACAACGTGCGTCACATTCGTCGTCGTCGGTCGGTCCTTATACCGTGGGGCGTGGACGAGGTCTGCTTCCGCAGCGAGATAGCTAGGGGTACCACACATGGTTACCGGGCGGGGTCAAATTGACTGTAGAAAGAGTGAATCACGGAACAAACCTTCAAAAAAGTGTAGCTGTCGACGACCTTGGAGAGCTCAAGATTGCACGTCACGCCACGTCGTTGTCGTGGCATGGGTGATGGCGGAGATGCCACGACGGCGCCGCTTGCGGAAGAGCGTGATTGGGCGACACCGATGGTGTCCGGGTGCGTTGTGAGGGGTCGAGCGGGTAGCTTCAACGTTGGGATCTTTTAGCCTCTTCAGCGCAAACGAGCAAGGCCGAATGAGTGCCCATTCCGAAAGGGGAAAAGGGAGAGGGCGCGAGTCGTTTAAAAACACACTAATTCACCGTCAACGTCAACGTCTAGAGTCTCGAGGAAACGTGTGTGGCATAACATACCATATTGGGGGTAGCCACCCATGATGACGCGTCACGCGTGACGCATGTCAAGGACGCTCAACGCATCATATCTCAGTGCACGCGTGGCATAATTATGCTGCCGCTTGCGGTCAACGCACTGCGCATAGATGGCAGACCAAAGGAACAGTAGACACACGAAGACTGAATAGAAATCATATGAAAGGTTGCGCGTGAGTTTGCGTGAATAGTTAGTGACGTGATTCCCGACCTTGTGTGGAGTGACTTTCCGCGCCGCAGCCGTACCCACCATCAAAGACACTGACAATGAGAAGCACAGTACGTCCAGTCTATCGAGCGCGTCTTGCGTGACCAGGATTTGGATGGCGCTTAGCGTGGACGGAATATGCGCGTCGAGATCCGGAGGTGCGCCGAAGCTGCCTAGATTGTAGGGGAGATCAGATCAGGCTCGAAGTCGAGAAAGCGAGCGCTTTGCCGTGATAGACAGGAGTGACGTACACTTGCCAGTCTATCGAGCACGTCTTGCGTGACCAGGATTTGGATGGCGCTTGGCGTGGACGGAATGTGCGCGTCGTGATCCGGAGAGGCACCTAGACTCAAGTAGGGGAAAACAGATCAGGCTCGAAGTCGAGAAAGCGAGCGCTGAAATAAACCTGCCTCTGCGCCCAGTAGACGACGTTCATCCGCAGATGCGCACTGAGATGATAAGTGAGATTTGTACTCTGTATGACAGTGGACGAGTGTGGTAGTACCCTGCAAATTGCAGCCTGGGTCTCCTCACCTTTGAATCACTGTAGGTGGACACACTGAAGTGAGGTTGACATGTTCGGGGCCGACGAGATTCCGAGTGGCGGTTGAGGTGTTGGATGTAAGGTCAAAATGACGACACCGCAGATTGATAGGAGGTACGGACTCGGACAACGTGGTCCTTGTTTTTTTTTTTTTTTTTTTTTTTTTCCAGTGTCTGATCAAACTGCAGATGGGCCAATGGCTAACTAAGGATCATGTGGACGGAGATGAGACAACTACGAAGCTTGCGAGCCAAATGTTCGCGTAGCCACTGATTATGCTCCAAAAGACGCCGATACCTCCACAAGGTAGTCTGTGAGTTCGGCCGTCACCTCCTCTCCTTCGAGGGAAAACGGTTAGAACCCCGTCACCAGCATACTCGAGCCAGTCGTTCTCCGAATTGCCAGCCTTGACCGACTTCTTGCCATACCTGAAACAATCACCGACTGTACCTGGTCGATGCGGAGGTGTTCTAAATCGACGACGCACTGCAGAGAGACGAGCCGGAATGCACGCTGTCAATCATAGATAGAGACCCGTCACTAGAGTGTCACTTTGTACTGGCAGGAATCCACTGCACCTTTCAATGACCTGACACCCCTAGCTTCTTGTGTACCTCTGCTTGACTTGATCGAGTCATCTCTGCAGTCAAGAAAACCCTCACAGCTCCAGAATTCCCACCATCGAATACCAACTGGACTTTGCAAGATGGTAACGGTAAGATCTTTGATACATCTATTTATTTAATGACAAATGCCACAAGAATCCGTGAATCGACTCGCGCAGACTTAGTAATCGCCAGGATGATCCTCGTCGGATTCCGAATCCATAGTCCACGATCCCTCAAAAATGTCCTGGAAATAATCATATCAGTACCAAGGTATCCCTGCCGGTGACGAACTTTACCTTGTAGATGCCTAGTATGTGGATTACCGGATGTTGTATCTTCTTGTGTTGCATTGCCGTTTTCGCGAACAATGTTACTAGCTTGTGCGCCGAAATTATGATCGGGTTTTCCATTCGGTCGTAGTACAGGCAGCCACCGACTTCACCGAATTGTCGGTATTTATCGTGTTCTGCGTCGGTTGTGGTAAGCGGGAGGTACTTGGCCAAAACGATGTGAACTCTTGTGGCATCGACTTCAGATGAACTTGCCAGTGTTGCGTTGGCAAAAATTGCAATGATTTGCCCAGGAACGGCTTCAACCTTAGGCTCGTTAGACAACCTGAATATAGCATGCGAATTCCGCAGCGAGCGCCCTCTGGGCTGAAATATCATCCCGTCTTTCTCGACTTTATCGCACCAACGGATATCTAAATTGCAGAGTGGCAGTGTTACTTTGTACTTCACCATCAAGCAGAAATTCGCTGTACCTTTTGATGACCTGTTGCCCAAGTATCTCATCACCTGGCCCCTTAGCTGCTTGTGCACG
Organism: Leccinum uliginosum; assembly: GCA_038091455.1. Lineage (NCBI taxonomy): Eukaryota > Fungi > Basidiomycota > Agaricomycetes > Boletales > Boletaceae > Leccinum > Leccinum uliginosum. The sequence goes on along the minus strand of JBBPOM010000547.1, from coordinate 14,832 downwards.
TCTGCCTGACTTGATCGACTCGTCTCCGTAGTAAAGTTAACTCTCACAGCTCCAGAATCCCTACCAATGAATGAGCGTGCATCACTGATGCGTGTGCCCCGCAGATCAGACTGAAATGCCTTTTGAAAATTAGGGAGGAGTGTCCCCACTTCATGTGGTACTTGTGAACTCGTCAACAGGGTGTCGAGATTCCCTGCACGGCACACATCGTTCATAAGGGTTAGTTCTAGTTCACCTAGATTGATCACATCAGTATCCGTGAGCCTGAATGTCACCACAAATGCTCACCGAATCGCATGTTGGTTTTCGTTCTCTGAAGGAGATAGTTCATCCGTTCGAATGGCCAAGCTCTCCAAGCATGCACAGGACCAAACCCGAGCAATAGTGACTTGAAATGTAAGCAGAGATGATGAACCGTTTGGACCTTGGATTCCGGGTATAACTCCATCATTCCTTGAAGATACTGCAAGAAATGGTACTCGTATAGATCTGCCAATCTTGCTGAAGTAGAGCGAAGGCTTGCAACGAATATTGCAGAGACGAGGCTCATGAAGTTTTCAAGCATCTCATGCTTGCGACTTCCCACTGCCTCATCTCCCCAGATCCGAATCAGTGTGATGACAAGATGGATCATACCAGCTGATTTCCACTGATCAGCAGTGAGTTTGCGCTTCTCAGATCCAAGGGGGTAGGGTGCAGGGGATATAAACGATGGAAGTATGAGTCGCTGTTGATCCTTCCAAATTTCCTCTAAAACGGCGCGACCGAGAACAACTGGTGTTTCATTCACCCGAGTTGGTCGAGAAACCTTGGAACCAGGGGCTCCTGTTCCTATCAATTCACCAGAAAGATCTGCGATGCCTTTCTCAGTGCGCTGAGTAGTGGTTAATTGAGTGACAAAATATAATACCGTCACAACTCACCCATCGGCAAACGAGATCAAGCAGAGCTTGCTTGTTGATACGCTTTCCTGGATTCGTGGGGATTGAGATGCCCAGCTCGTCACAGAGCCACAACAAAGTTGGCACTCGAACATTGTTCCCTAAGCTTTTGTTGCTTTTGGCGGTTCTTATTCTCATCTGTAAATACTCCTTCTCAGTGTCTGTAGGCAGATCATTGGGACCCCGCCGTGTAGGTATTGTCAAGTTATCATTACTCGATGTAGGTGGTGGTCCATCTGCCAGTGGTCCAAATGTAATAAAATGACCAATGAGCATGCAGAAAGAATTGATAGAATAGAACACAGGGTTGAGCAGAAACTCTTACCCGGCATAATGATGTTTGATTGTTCAAGAATCACTGCCATGGGGTCTGCCACAGGTTCAGGGTTTGATGAACTATTATTGACTCCATGGCTTGCTGGCACATGTTGGAGAGAGCTGCAATACATTCTCACTCTCTCTTGGTTTACACTTTCATTGACCTGGTCATTTTTGTTAGTGCCAAGAGTTGTTATGGGAGATCAAATATATAATACCCATGTTGCCAGGGTTCGGGCAAGCATCATTGCCGTCCCAGCTCTACGCAGGCCAAAGTGAAAACACATATGCCATAGAACTGGTTTGGTCACTGCTTTGCGAAGAGTGTCTGCATGTTTACTTCGCTCCAATACCAAATTCTTCTTCGCTACCAGGATTTCTGCCCCTTTGAGGAGCAATTTATCTGAGGGCTTTGCAGGTGCTGTGATTGTGGGCGAATTATGGCCATCGCTACATGGAGCAGAGGGACTTATCCCCCAGATGTTTCGGATGTGTTCGTGGAGACAACGCAAAAAGAATGCATGCATAGAATCAAGTACCGTGAATTTGATTGGATCCCAGTAGGGCAATCGCAAGAGCTCAGAGTACCGGACACCATATCTTCTTGCAATTTCCTCCCGCTCCTCCAGGGTTGCTGCTTGAAGCCACATATCTGCAGCCTGCCGATGAGTTCTGGAATTTCGCATTTGCCATGAGCTTGAATCAATATTTTCTATCTCATCTGCAGGAAGCAAACAAAAAGAACAAAAGAGTGTGGCAGCGTGACTCAGAAATCCAGCTACCTGCCGTGCACCAAGGATGTCGCATACCAATGGGATCATTGTGGCAAGAACATGTCGGCCAGAATGATAGTGTGCAGTACGAGTGAAGAAAACACCTGGATCCCAGAATAGTAGCAGGTCGTCTATGAGCGGGCGAAGAAAATGGTTGATTTGATCGAGAGATGGCTTCTTGGGGCCTGGAATGACCCCAACCAAGTACATGTTGGCCCTTTTAAAACGAACATCAGGCGGGAGGTTGAGACATGCCATGTAGATTCCAGTGACAGATGCTGATCCCTTTGCAATTTTGTTGCCAAAGGGGTTGAAACCATCGACTGCCAGGGAAAAAACAAGACGCAGCTCAGTGCCTTTCCTGACTATGAATGGCTTGCCATCAGGGCCAAGTAACTCTCTGATGTAGGTTGCCTCGAAAATGTCATGGCATGGACCATCTTGAGGGGGATCACTGGCAACAGGCTGCACTTCTAGGCCTTCTTCTATATCCCGGCGCGACAACATCCTTGCAAGCCAGTGCTTCATGTCTTGGTATGCATACTTCCGAATGGGACGGCTGAACGACCGACCGCCTATTGTTCGTGTTCGCTTTAGCTTTGCAACGCAGGGTGTGGATGTGCAAGAATCGGGACATTTATCGTTGTCCTCATATAGGGCATAACATTCAGGGCAGCAAACGAATAATCGAAGTCGAGGATTGAGGTCGAAGTGGGTGAGAAGTGTCCGATAGTCGCTTGGAAACTTCTTGAACTGTTCGATTGTTGGGTGGTTGCTGGTGTCGGAACCCGCAGCATGATGCATGATGAACGAAAGAGATGCCGACGCGAAACTGCTGTGCAATTGAGACACCCCACAAAGCAGATTGAGGGAAAGAACAAGAAACGAGGAGGCAGCGACAGCAGGGTGCCAGCTTTGTGCAGCAGAACGAAAGTATATGTCTTTAAAGGACTCATGAGCACGTATCAAATGCTAAAAGTTGTGGTAACCCACCTGATTCCACCACCGTAGAATTCAATGAATTACCATCATCAGTGAATGTCGCAGGGCCCTTGCTAAGAGTAGCGTCTCCACGATAGAACATATCATTCCACAATCTTGCACGGATATGGTCCACTCTAAAAATTTCGGCTTCCACGAGTGCCGAAAGGGCACCGCGCGATTCCTCCAAAGAATCAAACCCACTACAGTGGCGAAGGGCAGATAAAAACTCAAACAAGCGCATTTCATAGATAACAAGAGGAGCATTCCCGGAATCCTTGATATGGAGGCGCCTGTGCCCAGAGTTAGGCTCGAGCGGGATACTTGCAAAAAGGACATAGGAAGAGTCGGAATCGGTAGGGTCCATCGTAAACTGTAATTGGGAAGGGGGAATGAAAGTTGAGATGGTGTAATGGATTGCCTTTGATAGGTGCCTCAGATCGTGAACTGCCTCCTCGAGTGCCATAATATCCTCTTTCCAACTGGCGACGGATCGCGGATCAAGAGCACATTGACTGGGTTCATCGTGCACGAGACGTGGGGGAAGGCTGGTGGAAGCATGGACTTCGAGTATGTCTCTTGTCGCAAAGGAGTCATCATGAGACACTTGTCCAACTTCGGAGTCACAGAGATGTCTTTCGCCACGGTCCTCCATTCCGCGAACATTTTCTATGGTTTGACCGATCTCTTCGCATAGTCGGTCCATCCGTTTATGACGCGCGCAAACCGCCTGGGGAATCCGCTGGCCAGGAATGTTCCGGCCAAGAGGCTCGGACCAGACTTGTAAAAGGTTACAACCGGATGAACGGCATGTGCACAAGGACTGTGCCAGTGAGCCCTTCTTAGCCATCAGAGGATATCGGTTCAAGATACTATGCGATGCTGGGGATATACGCCGGTGGCACCAATCACTTCGCTAGTGTCCTTCCGAATCGTTCTAGGAGATCTATGTCAGGAAAATGATAAAATGAGTGTATGTCGTCGAGGAAATCTTACCAGAGCGATATGAACGAGACGATAGTGCTGGATCCCGACATCGCGGCAGTGGATAAGGGACAAACACCAGATCGCTGGTGTTTGTGTCGCGACGTCGGGGCCTGAAAAGCGGCATCCTTCTTTTTCTCCGCGCGGGATGGCGAGGCTCTTTGCTAGGGTTTCTGGTTGCATCTTCCGATCCCCTCGTTGTAACATCGTATACAGCCGTCCTGCCGACACGTAGAGGCACTGCATGAATCGTGACATCGTTTCTCCTCCTTCCTTTGCCTACGCGAAGGGAAGGGAAGGGAAGGGAAGGGCTGACTTAAAGGTTCGGATGTCCATATGGCACTGACGATTATGGGTAAAGAGTCTCGTTATCGAACGGAAAGCAAGGCAGGTAAGAAGCTCACGGGCGTCAGGGGAATGGTTTAGTCCAACAGCGAATTTGACGCGACACGCAGACTGCTAGCATCCAGCAGACTATCTCAAGTAAGCATCGACTCCGAATCGTGTTGTCTATTTGCCTTCGTTAGAGAGTGAGAGAGCGAGGAGATGCATGAAAACGGTACCGGTGACCCCTCCCATTCCGCAAACGTGCATTGAAGGGACTGCGCAAAGATTTACGTTGACCAAGTCCGACGTCTCCGTCTAGCCCCGAGTCGAGATGCCACGACGGCGCCGCTTGCGGAAGAGCGTGATTGGGCGACAGCGATGGTGTCCGGGTGCGTTGTGAGGGGTCGAGCGGGTAGTGTCGAAGTGCGCGTGTCGAAGTGCGCGCTGTTTGCGTGACCGCGAGGGTGCATCCCAAGGGTGTACCCATGATGTTCCCTAGCTTCAACTCTACAATGTTGTGATCTTTTAGCCTCGTCAGCGCAAACGAGCAAGGCCGAATGTTGTACATGACTCACCTCGAATGTCTTCAATAACCAAAGTATATGGGACGCCATACCGAAGTATATTGAGTGCCCATTCCGAAAGGGGAAGAGGGAGAGGGCGCGAGTCGTTTAAAAACACACTAATTCACCGTCAACGTCAACATCTAGAGTCTGCGTCGGCGATACCCGACAACATACCTGTCTCGTTCTCAGCTCTCAATTTAGAAGAGCCGTAGATCTTTGAGGAGATATGTTTGCGAGTCGGATGCGATTGATTGAACCGGGAGCAAGATCGAAAAACTGGAAAGTAACTCAGGCCGAGTTCGGACGTGAGACGAGGAAACGTGTGTGGCATAACATACCATATTGGGGTATTAGCCACCCATGACTGACGCGTCACGCGTGACGCATGACAAGAACGCTTAACGCATCGTGACATAGTTACGCTGCCGCTTGCGGTCGACGCACTGCTTATAGATGATCGATGGGAGACCAAAAAAACAGACCCCTCATACTGAGTGGGTTGGTGCGGAACGTATTGCGACCCCGAAGTGGGTATGAATAACAGACCGGCATGATAATCGTGTCAACAATAGCGTGGAGAGAAAATGCGCGTCGAGATCCGAAGGGGCGCCTAGATTCAAGTAGGGGAAAACAGATCAGGCTCGAAATCGAGAAAGCGATCGCTGAAACAAACCTGCCGCTTCGCCCAGTAGACGGCGTTCATCGATGCGGACTGGGATGATAAGTGAGATCTGTACTCTGTATGACAGTAAACGAGTGGGGTAGCACCTTGCGAGCCAAAACTTCGCGTAGGCACTGATTATGCTCCGAAAGACGCCGATACCTCCGCTGGGCAGTCGGGAATACTTATGGACTTAATGATCGAGGGCCTGCCTTGAGGGACTGGTAATGAGTTCGGGGGGCAGGAATTCGAACATGACGCGTGACGCGTGACGTATGACAAAGCGGTTACCGCAAAGCTCTCGTCCGAGAGTTTTCCTCCCCTATGGACTCGGGATACGAAGCCTAAGGCGGCGACGGATGTGCAGGGACACTAATGCATCGAACTCCGGCTTCGACTCTTCCACCATCTTCAAGCGGCCGTCCGCCGTCCTTAACGCACTCGCTCGCCGCGCCCTCTGACGAGTCCGAGTCGTCGAATGCACCTTCGCCGTCGTGTCAGAGGCTGCTCTTGTCCCTCACACGACTATACACTCAGGGTCGGCGAGCGTGCGAGTGCACCAGCGACGATACGGCCTGTTACTTGAGACAACATATTTTACGCCCGGTGCACAATAATAAGAAGAGTAAAACGTATTGTAATCATTTAAGCACTGTAGTTTATCCATGAAGATGAAACTACATCGCACGGTATTTGCTGGCTAGGAATGCATCGATATCATCTAATGAATCAGCCTTGAGCATCGCGTCAGATATCTCGCCAACGTCATTCAAGACATCAACGGTCTCGTTCAACGCGTCGACGAGGTAATGGTAATCCTACACTACGATCAACTTATGGGTGGGTGGAACTTGCTAGAACGTGCGCACCTTTGGAACGCCGTCGTACGGCCAATGCACCATGCGCGGTTGTGCTGCGAAAGTCTGCAGATCGATCCGTTTGATAGCAGGCTTCACAAAGTGGCTCTCAAATTCAGCAGTCGCATTAGCGGGAACCAAACCACAAGGCTGACCTCTTCGTCAGTCTTTACGCCCCCTACATCAGATCTCGTTGAAGAACCACCAGAGGATTGCAGCTAGTCATCTGGTTGTCAGTTGATGCGTAAACACGTAAATAAAACCAGGAGACATACCATGCTCGAGCTGGCTAGTTCTCCAGGCAGTGGCTCAGAACGCAGCCTCTTGGTGCGAGACGATGACCGCGACTTAGGCGAATAGGAAACCGCGTCACTGCGGATTCGTGGTCGTAGATAATATGGATGAGAAGCGCTTTCGTTACGGTATTGGCGAGTCGACTTGCGATCGTCCAGCGTGTAAAGCGGTGATGACGTGGGCGGAGGCATACGCATTTTGGGGTGAAAGGAGTTCGTTGCCTGATGTTGAGCTCAGTTTCTGCGAGCACCAGCCTCCATTTAAGCATTCTAGAGTCTTTGTGCCACTCCGAGTCACTGCCGTCTCTTTCATCGCTTAGCGATCCTTTGTGGTATGCAGGCCTCGTGGTTCCACAAGCTGCGACCGGGGTGAAACACCATGTCTCCGACATTCAAACAGCCGCGCCGTCCTGTTTGTCCTGTCACCAGACGGAGAAACCCTAGCAAAGATCCTCGCCATCCCGCGCGGAGAAAAAGAAGCTACCTTGAGAATCAAATATCGAAAGGCCTGTAAAACCATATCGAGGAGCAGCCACCGTGCGTATTAGTCAGCGGTTTTGATATGTAATGAGTAGTAGCAACGTGCCGTCTTCGCCACCGTATCGGCCCGGGGAGGGCTCAAAACTTGAACGTATACTAGCCGACGTCAAGCGGGCATTGTTCAAAGGGATTGATGCGGGTTGAAGAATTAGAAAGTATAAACTGACGAAAGGGGCGCGTCACGAGCCGGACTGCCTCCTTCGGGAGTCTTGGACTCGTTTGACCCGTTCAGTGGCACCTCTTGCCATGTTCCTCCGTCATCCGCAGCTGACCGATCCGGATGTTGGGATCCTGCAGTTGAATGACAGTCTGCGTATTCGCCTCTGTTTCTGTTTATGAGTTCATCGCCTTCTATGCGAGACTTCTTCACGATTTCGTAGGAGCGTTTTCTTAACTCTTCGTTATCATCAGAATCTGTGACGAGGTCCTTCCTGCTTGCACTACGGAAGGCAGGCCTTTCTACAAGTAGTGATTCTGGGATGGCCATTCGACGGCGTATAGCGAGATTGCAGCGATCGACGCAATCGGGAGACTGAACTTCTGGGCGCTTTGTCTCAAACACGGCGACGTGTTTTCAGGAAGTTGATAATCATGACTTCGTACAGCTACACGCGGTGCGAACGCGATGCGTGAAGACACGTGATGAAACAGTGAGATAAACCACGTTCATGCTAAGACGTCTTGACTCACTGGTATCGAGAACCCGTCTCCTCAAGGGCACGCGTATCTTTCTGTGCATTAAGAACCCTGATCAACACCCGGAAAATTATGGTCCGACATTTTAACTTCTTTCGGTCCCGGGCTTCGCGTTTAAGGCGCACACGCTTGGCTGCAGCAAACGGACAACAGTCTGAGTCGGGTATTCGTATCTTTCTACGCATCGCCCTAGGAATAGAATTTTGAGGAGAGGCAAGTGCATCCTGGGAGTGGCATTGAACATACTTTCTATACCTTAACTCGCGATGCTTTTCGAGATGCTCGAAACCGTACGCACATGCGATCCATACCAAAAACAGAAACCAAAGAGCGTAACCGACTTGAAGACAAAGTAATAGTGCAACAAATAAGCCAGACTCTGGTCTTCGCAAGATGGGTCCACCAGGAATATCGCGGTTTGCTCGTCTCGCAAAGCCAGAGGGACGGCCCACAGGTATCTACCCGCGTCGGGTGCGGGTGCAGGTTGGGGTTGAGATATCCGGGGGTATACCTATGCCAATTCCTAGACATGATCAAAGAGTTCGACATTTCCTGATATATAGGAATCCCTCTACCTGGTTGTGAGTGATTGCCCTCGTCTTCTAATATGCTCTGCAGCTCGCTAGGTCATTCCACAGTGTATTCACCACCACAGGATAGACTTGCGGGCGGATGGGGAAGCCACACAAACGTCAGGGGGGACAGCATGTGCGAATGCGCGCGAGTGATCGACCTTGAGGGCCGAAAAAATTGACGCACCGCATACGGCGATGGAGCTTTGAAGACTCACCTGGATATACCCATGACACAACACCATTATCCGGTGAGACGACACATTCAGCCCGCTCTTTGTATTGTCTGTAGCTGTGATAAGTTCTTCCACTGATAGCTTCGACAACGTGTCCCGCCGAGTCTCGAGCTAGAACAGCTAGACACACGAAGACTGAATAGAAATCATATGAACAAGGTTGCGCGTGAGTTTGCGTGAATAGTTAGTGACGTGATTCCCGACCTTGTGTGGAGTGACTTTCCGCGCCGCAGCCGTACCCACCATCAAAGACACTGGCAGATGTACGAGACCGTCTTCTCGACAACCAGACAATGAGAAGCACAGTACGTCCAGTCTATCGAGCGCGTCTTGCGTGACCAGGATTTGGATGGCGCTTAGCGTGGACGGAATATGCGCGTCGAGATCCGGAGGTGCGTAAGCGATAATAGTGGTGACTGAATCAGTCTTAAGAGTAAATTTCTGCGTCATACGCAACGGTGTTGTTCCTTTGGGACGATCGTGCAGTGCAGCACATGTCATCACCTTATGGGATGCAACCTTCAAAGCTTCAACCCCAATATAGCGGTATATATTTGCGCTGGGGTTCATGGTGACACACTTTCTTTGTTTCTAGAATCTCATCTTTCCGAGACTGATATTTTCGAACTAACTTAGTAACTAAAACTCAAGTTGCTGTGACAGGGTATTTGCTACTAATTGCTACTGTTTATTCGCTGCCTCGTGAGCAGCGCAGTGTCTCAATCCATCTTCATTGATTGCTCACCATGGCGCCGTACGTCGAATATATCACCCTCCAAGGACAGCATACCGACAGTATCACCGGACTTGCCTTCGACCCCACGGGAACTTACCTCGCATCATGCTCAACCGATCACTCAATATGTGTCTGGAGTGTTTCCAGGACGCAATTGGTGTTTCGATTAGTCTTTGACCGGGCGGTCATGGTACTCCAGTGGCACCCAGCCAAGGCGCAAACCCTCTTAGCTGGCTGTGAAGACGGTGCACTGTACTGGCTGACCAACTTCAATAACGTGAGTAGCTCGAGTGTCTGCCTAGCCTGCCTTTCTACATTTTGTACAGACTGCCCCAACTCATTCCATGATCCAATTGGGTGTTCGTGGGCCGGTGTTTTGTTTGGACATCGACCCTTCTACCCATTCAGTTGCCGTTGGAATTGGCCCTGAAGTTCATATAACCCGGGATGTTCTCCGCCGTACGTTTGACTTCTCTTCTTTCTGCCTCTTTGACTCATATAAAACCACAGCGACGTGTATTGCGTCAGCGAAACTGCCCGAACCACCCCTGGAGCATGTCATCAAGAGCAACAATGAAGATGAGCGTATCAGACCTCGTTCTGTTCACTTCCACAGCGGAAAATTTCTGATCGTGTCGTACCTAAATCATGGCGTTGTGTAAGTGATATTCAATACAGTCATTTTCTCGTTGATCCTAGGATACAATGTATGCTTCGAAGGGCATGGGACCTTAAGAGAAGAACCCCAGCATGGCATGTCAAGAGCCCCAACCTGCCTGCTCAAATGTATGTCATGTTTATTGGTTGAGTAGCGTGCTCTTAAATCGGTTGAGTAGCAGTGGCTCTGCCATATATCGTAACCACAACACCCTAGTTGTGAATAGCATGCATGATGGCCCACACCTCTTCAAAATCGGGAAAGAGAAGCCTATCCGGAAATGGACCTATGACATCCTGAAACCGGAAACCCCACATTTACTTTCAATCTCCTTTCTCCATCAGGGACAAGCCATTGCTAGCGGAACGAGTACCGGAAATCTTTGCGTTTGGCAAGCATCGTCAAACGAGTTGTATCAAGTTCTTCCGCACGGTGGTGAGATAGTGTTTGTGTCTGGGCCTATGTTAACATCACTCAACCACTACTGCAGATGATGTGATTAAAGTTATTGCCGTGAGTAGAAATTGTGTATTGTTGAGATCAAATTTCACCCCTGCTAATTGACCGAAGACTCACCATGATCAGCGAACCTCTTACAGCTATATCGCTGCCGCACCTGCTGAGAAGGGTTCTGAGACCTACATCAAGATCTGGAGAGCAATGATAGGTCTGTTCTATTTGCTTCTCTATGTGTTCTCGAGAGTTGAAGTGATTCCATAGTAGTAGACCAAGACGAATTGAATATCTGGTGGTTGGGCATCGTTGTATGGCTGCACACAAATCCTCTCGGTTATGTTCTTGTTTACAAGCTGTTTGTTCTAGGTGTCCCGGTTTTCCATGGACTGGAGCGACTACCTGAGGATTACCCAGATTGTTGTATTTGCCCTTTTTAGCGTCATTTGCCTGTCCACTTTGGCCAAGATCCTGTGGTCTGAAGTTTCCTGGACGTGGATTCTCGACTTAGCATATGCATCAGTACGTTGGTGCCGCAGATGCGTGGTTGCTTGAACCTGACTCTAACTTTTCTTTGTATCAGAGTATCTGGGTTATGAGATTGGTTGCTGACTTGCTGAGGCTGCTTTGGGTTATCTGTCTGAGTGTTCGGTCTCACCTCAGTGACTTTTGGGATGCAATAATGGACACAGTGCGGTTGAAGATATTGGAGTTTCTTCTTGGTGCAAATCCGCAGGAAGCATACGATCAGTATTTCTGATCATCGATCAGCCCTGTATCCTTCTGTGTTTCGTAACGACATCATTAATGACAATTGTGCTTGCAGACCACCGCATCGGCGTCAGGGCACGGTTCGTCTGGCACGGGTAACATCGACTCGGACTCGTATTGCTGAGACCTTCTAGAGACTGAAATTTGAAGATTCGAACATTGCCCCACGACCTGCTTGGCGGCGACATAGTCAACCAGTAATTACACCCACACGTACTATCCAGTAAATACTTCTCTAAGAACGCAAATTATAACTCTTCGATCGGCGTGACCCGCTAACCATCGTTCACGCCCGAGTCGCCCATCTTTCGTTTTTCACCATACTACCTTCATGTACGGGACGGAATCCCGACCGCCAAGGTGGCCACAGACTCAAATCCAAATAAAGAGGCGGAACGTTGTGGACTCGCGACTCACCGTTGCACGAAAAAGGAAATGAAGCAGTGCTACCACGCGCGCGTGACGTGGCCCACCGCCACCGTGTCCCGGGACACGCTGACGTCAGCGCCGCGCGCCAACACCCCGCACAGCCGCCGTGTCCCGCTTCGGGAAAGCTCTGGCAAAGCGTGATTTTTTGGTGACTCGCGACTCACCGTTGGCACGAAAAAGGAAGCGAAGCAGTGCTACTAGCCTAGAGTTCACGCAGACTCTGTGGAAATTCACTGGGGGGAATACAACGGGAAGCTAGAGTCTTATATACTATACTACTGCGACACCGTCTGTCGCCTCTACTGAGCTCGAATCGACTGTCCGTGCGCACCACCGCCCGTCCTTGACTAGTCAGAACTCGTGCGTAGGCCAGATGGTATCGCTCGCGGGGAACAATGAACTCGGTTCCGGCTCTCAATTCTGCTCATTCCCGATCCACTCTTCCTCCAGCTTTTGGTGGACGAAGCAATGGGACCAAGGGAGAATAATCCGGTTCGGATGGACCACGGACGATCGGCTGGTCATGCTCAACAAGGAAGGCGTGTACCGGTTATACGACCTGCAGGGCGACTACCGACAACATTCTCTCGGAGGCAGCAGAGATGTGGGTCGTGGATGTGCGCGTACACGGGAATGACCTGGTGGTGCAGACAGGGTTGCTGCCGCTGCGAGTCGACATGGAGGACTGGGAAGGTGGCAAGTGGCTCGTGCTCGCGAATCCTGGTGCGTGTATCTTTGTCTTATGCATGCATGGATCCCTCGAGGCACACACTGGCGCTGACATTGCTGCCGTTTGCATTGCAGTGAATCTCACACAGAATCAGTGGAGCTGCCGCACGCATGGGCGACCATCCCGCCCGACCAGAACATTTCGCGGCACGTCGAGGGTGCTAACCTCGGTTGACACGACGATCTTTGCGGTCGACAAGCTTGAGAGCGTCGACCAGCGGGTCGCTCGCGGGCCGGTTTTGCGGGTGTCGCCGTGCGGCCGTGGCCAAATGTAAAATTGCTCGCACTCCTCAACTTCAATGGGCTGCTGTGGGTCATGTCGACGAATTTTCAGCGAAGTCTGACCGAGTTTGATACATAGATGGCCGCGGCCGGCGCGGAGGTTGTTGTGAACACCTTCGAATGGTACGGCAACGACGCGATCCTCTCTACGTGCAGCGCTACGGTGAGTTCGGGCACTAGATGGAATTCTGACGAGGACATGAATAAATTTTTATGAAAGGTGAATTCTACTCTGGAGCGACGCTTATAGTCACTAATACGACTCGTTGTGCGGTCTCCTCTTTATGGGCTGCTTTTTGCACTACTTTCCCTTCTTTTTGATGAGCCGACAGCTGTTTCTGCATCACTACTTTCCGGCATTGTATTTCGCGATTCTGCTGAGCTGCGGGGTGTTTGACTTTGCGACGTCGACGCTGAAGCCCAAGATACGGTTACAGATAGCTGCGGTGCTCGGGATCGTGGCGGTGTGGAATTTCAGCAGGTTCAGTCCATTGACGTACGGGAATCAGTGGACGAGAAAGGAGTGTACGAGTGCGCAATGGGTCAAGACGTGGGACTTTGCTTGGTGGGTTGGCTCCTCTTTTCGTTTTCCGTGATATGACTGACAAGGTGTGTTTATAGCAACGACTTTTACGACGACGTGAGTGTTGTTGATGCGTTGCATGGGTTGACTGACGAATTTGGGACAGTATAAGCTGTACAACACGGCTGCTAGTACGCCGGTCGCGATCGAGGACAACTCAAAGCCGGTGCCGGTGGCCGTGATCGGTGGCGACGACGACGGTGACGGTGCAGACGGTGCAGAAGGCGGCGGACGCGGTGCGGTGGTGGTCGAAGACGCGGAGCCCCCTGTCGGCGTTCTCGAGGAAACGACCACGATGATCCCCACTGGTTTGGTTGCCGAGCCTGGGAGGGACGTGTTTGACAAGGAGAAGGATCGGGAGGTGGCGAAGAGTAAGAGTTTGGCGTGGGCTGGGGCTGGTGGGGAGGTGATGCCGTCGTCGGGTTTGGAGGATTGGTCGGATGATGAAGGGCCGTCTGAGGTGGTGAACCCAGATCCGGATCCGGACTCGGATTTGGTGGAGGGAGCGGATGTGGATGCGGTAGAGCCTGTGGGTGCGTCGTTGCCGTCGCTCACGGTGGAGGAAGTCCACGACGATGTCGAGGAGGCTGCGGTTCCGGAGGGGAAGCTGGGCAAGCCGGAAGGTCCTGTGGACCATGCAGAGGCTTTGGCCGACCAGGTTGCGCACGAGTTGTATCCCGAGGCGAGGGATATCGTTCCACCGGAGTTGTAGAATGGACCCTTTTTTTGGGGGGGGGCCTCCTCTTCGTAATTATATCATTCATGCCTTGTAGAAATCATGTCTGAGCATAGCGAGGTCGACAACCAACGAGCAGTCGAGACAAAGTATCGAGTTTCCGATAACTACTTCACGACCAACTAAATCGACTGATTCACAGCGATGTGTGCAAAATAACGAGCTGTGATGATTCCCCCCTCACAAATTTTTGATATCTTGTGTTCTACCTCGCAAGACTTTTTTGCACTTTTTACCCCGCCGCCTGCGTTCGTTCCAACCGCTTATCCACGAGCGGCCGCCCAGCGTGCGTCGAATGCGCCGCCGAATCAGACCACCTACTCTCGCGCATCCGCGTCAACAACTGCACGAGCACCACCGGCGTCACTACGCCCGTCGAGCCAACGACTCCACTGCCACCACCACCAGCACCCACCACCGTCTCCTCCGCTTGAGCAGGCGTTCCCGTACGACTCTGGCTCTGGCTCCGGCTCCCCGACCGCATCCGCTTCACGCTCCCCCCCTTTGTCGCAGTCCCCAAAGTCGTCGCAGTCGTCGTCGTCGACGAATACGGCGACCCCGAGCCTGAACCCAATCCTGCAAACCCACCACCACCACCGTCGCCCCCTCCGTCCTCGCGATACCTCTCCCACCCGACGTACAACGAGATCATCTCCTGCGCGATCGTCGCTACGACCGACATGGACACGTTCAGGCCTGCAAAGAAGCCG
>JBBPOM010000546.1:0-23102 GCA_038091455.1 Leccinum uliginosum | reverse complement strand
AAGATTTGGAGAGCTCGTTGTTCAGCGTGTCGATGTGGAGCAGTGGGTACGCTGTGGGAAAGGACGTGTAGCCAGACTGGATGACGGGTCGTCTGTATGCAGGTCAGTGAACAGAAAAGAAAACGCAGCACGCCAGGACACGCACCCCGACGCGTCGAGGATGATCAGACCGTCGATGGCCATGTCGGAGGCGAATTACTATTATTACGTCAGAGTTGATGGCTACTACTACATGTAGACTCGGAGGAGGGTGGTGGAACGAGCTCACCCTCTGAGAGCCTTCTGAGACACACTGCCAAGTAATTCTGTATAAGAAGCCGTCCCAGATACGCCGAACACTCTTTCTTGAAAGGAAAACCCTACATATAACACCTGATGCGGCCGGAGCCTATCGCCGGCGATGACCATCGGACATAAAGACACCAGAAGGCGACTTACACCGGTGTTTGAACTGATGAAAAAAGGTATAGTATGTTTTATTATTATCCCCGTCGTCCGATCTCATCAACAGCTTACAGAAGACTCAGAGATGTTATAAACCTGTCTCCTTGCTCGCTTCCACTGTCGTCCGTTCTTCACCAGAAAGTGGTTGAAGCCTTGTTTCACCCACCATTGGCTTTCAGTGTATAGAACAGTACCATCGAACATGTCCACTCAGCTTGTCACGGACATCACCCCACATCCCGGGGCTACTTCGAACGATAAGGAGGACTCAGACAAGGATGTCCTTGAACTCGACCAATTTCCAGAAGGCGGTACTGCAGCATGGAGCACTGTCATTGGCGGGTACGTCGCTCTTTATTCCAATCTTCTCTCCAATCGATCTGACACGCAATAGGGCGCTGGTCATGTTCTGCAGTTTTGGGTTCGTGTGAATCTACTATCGTTCGCAATGCCTTCCTGACACAGAACATAGTTACAACAGGTCGTTTGGCGTTTATGAGGGTATGCATCCTCATGTCTACAGTTACATTTGATCTTGCACTAATGGTTGCAGACTTCTATACCTTACATTATCTCACCAATAAATCACCCTCCGAGATATCGTAAGTCCCGTCCAGTGCTTTTGTCTTGTGTGAAATACTAAACTTGCTTGACAGATGGATAGGAGGCTTCAATGTGTTCCTAGGGACTGGTATCGGTATGGTTACAGGTGCACTCCACGACCGTGGTTATTTGTATGTACCAACTTCCATTTCGAAGCGTTGTCCGTACTCGGTGCTAATCCTAACAAGTTACCACTTGATGATCGGAGGATCATTATTGCAATCAATCTCTCTGTTCATGCTCTCATTGACCCGACCAGGCCAATACTATCCAGTATGTCCAGTTCCCGATATATTGTGTGAGCTGTCTCTCATACCTAATGCTAGATCTTGCTCGCACATGGGATTGGTCTCGGGATAGGTCAAGGGATCGTGTACGTCCCAGCGTTGGCAGTGGTGTCCCAACATTTCCGCCAACGTCGCACCCTTGCAATGAGCCTAGTTACGTGTGGAAGCGCCCTTGGATCGATCATACACCCGATCATGTTGAACTACTTGTTCAACCGGAGCGTAGGATTTGCCACTGGTGTACGAATAAGTGCTGCCTTGCTCACCGTCCTGCTTCTGTCCGCATGTCTCCTCATGCGCACGCGGTTGAAACCACCCAGACATTCACCAAATTACTTGTCTGTCGGAAGGGGTATTGTTCATGACATACCTTTCTGTATCATGTGTGTCGGGTAAGTCGTTATTAGTTCCCATGACTATTCTTGATCAATGATATTTCCGATGCTGTAGAGTACTATTTTTTCAGATGGGCTATACCTTCCCGGGCTTTTACCTACAATTGGATTCCGTCAAACATGGAAATTCAGAGACGTTCTCATTCTATTCTGTGCGTGATCCGTTGACGCCACCTGGCTGGCTGGCGGTTCTCTGATTATTCTAGTTGGTACTTTTGAATGGAGGAAACTTGACAGCTCGACTGTCTAGCGGATTTATTGAACACCGAGTTGGGGTGGTCAACATGATGATCCTAGCTACTGCTGTATCTGGCATTCTGATCTTCGGTATGATTGGTCTTAATGGCGTTGCAACGGTCGTGACCCTTGGGTTACTATATGGGTATTCTTCTGGTATCTGTCAGTTCAGTATCTTTTCCATTTGCTAGGATGAGTCTACCTAATGGCACACAATAGATATTGCATTGCTCCCACCCCTCATGGCACACCTTACCAGCGATCTCTCCCTGCTCGGGTTCGTTGCTCCGATACGTTTCAGCATTTCAGCTTTGACTAATCGCGGTGGATGCTTAGTGCTCGCATGGGAATTGGAATGTTCTTTGTGGGACTCGGTGGTCTTCTCGGTGCGTCCCACTGTTCGCAAGGATTTTACTACATCTTACCATGATTTGATACTTTTCCAAAGGTGGGCCCATCGCTGGTGCACTCCTTGATACTCCGCGGTATAAATGGCTGCAGGCTTCGCTCTTCAATGGGGTGCGACAGATGAGCCAATTGACAGCATTATCCTGACATGATTTCCTAGCTCATTGCACTCTTCGGGAGTTCGTTGTTGGTGATGATGAAGCTCGTAATGACGCGACGCCAGAAACTTGAACGCGCGACTGAGAGGCAGGGACCGTGACGCCTTCCTGTTGGGTGGGGACCATATGACCTAGGAAGGGGGATTACGTACATAGTCTGGTGACCAGAAGGCTAGAGTTCAATCCGAGTTCGAGCACGTTGATCATCTGAGTCATCTTTCATCTAATATGAAGTAATTCCAAGTCGCTTTCGGCGTGGCGGGCTCAGCGAACCGTCACCCGTGGGTAGCGTTCGCACATGGGTATCACAACTTGAACGCCGTCGCCACAGGATCTTGGAACGGAGGAAATATTGCTTAAATGGTGTATACACATGTACATCGTCCAGCTACATATCCTCGGCCCTCAAGGTGGGGGTAACTTCCCATGTTTCCAGGTGCTCACACTGCTTCCCACAGGCTACCGCGATCGGATTCTCATTCTACTGTTTGCATTGGCATGTACCGACGGATCGGATCTGAAGAGGAATAATACTTCTTGATACGTAACACGGCAAGATTCCACAAGCGTTGATTGGTCGGCGGATTAATTATGCAAACAAATGCAAAACGGGGTTACGGGCCACCCCCTCGGGGAGGCTGCCTCCCCCTTTGGTGGGGTTCAAGACTGGCAGTAAGCATACTGACCAGAGGCACCTGTTGCGGCCGAAGCCTATCGATGCCCATCGGACATTAAGACACCAGAAGGCGATATGGCGACTCACGCGGATCCTTGGAGCTATGAGAATGGAGTGGAATGTCTCTATAGTATCCTTGTTCCGAATGGTTTTACAGAAGACTCAGTCTCAGTGACGTTATAAACCGGACCTTGCTCGCTTCCACAGTCGCTACGTTCTGCTCACAAAAGGTGGTTGAAGCCTAGGTTTACCGAACATTTGCTTTCAGTGCATAGTTGAATGCCTTTGAACGTCACGGTGTCGCCGGCTCAAATTGCCACGGGAATCCCATCACGTCTCGGGGCTACTTTGAACGAAAAGCAGAACGACAAAGTCCTTGAAGTCGACCAATTTCCCGAAGGCGGCACCGCAGCATGGAGCACTGTCATTGGCGGGTAAGTCATTCTCCATTCGAATATTAACTACAATCGATCTGATGCTTAATAGGGCACTAGTCTTTTTCTGCAGTTTTGGGTCAGTGTGAATTTACTGGGACTCCTTCGCAATGCCTTACTGACACAAAATATAGTTACAACAGGTCGTTTGGCGTTTATGAAGGTATGTATCATCATTCAATTCCCCTTTGGTCCTATATTCATAGTCGCAGACTTCTATACCTTACATTATCTTACCAATAAATCGCCTTCCGAGATATCGTAAGTCCCGTCCAGAGCTTATGTCTTGTGTGAGATACGAAACTTGCTTGACAGATGGATAGGAAGCATCAGCGCCTTCTTGGGGTCTGGTGGTGTCGGTATAGTTGCAGGTGCACTCCACGACCGTGGTTATTTGTATGTACCAACTTCCATTTCGAGGCGTTATCCGTACTCGGTGCTAATCGTAACAAGCTACCACTTGATGATCGGAGGATCGTTGCTGCAGTCAATCTCTTTATTCATGCTCTCATTCACCCGACCAGGCCAATACTATCCAGTATGTCCAGTTCCCGATGTACCGTGTGAGCTGTCTCTCAGACCTAATGCTAGATCTTGCTCGCACATGGGATCAGTCTCGGGATAGGTCAAGGGATTGTGTACGTCCCAACGTTGGCAGTGGTGTCCCAACATTTCCGTCAACGTCGCGCTCTTGCAATGAGCCTAGTCGCCAGTGGAAGCGCCCTTGGATCAATCGTACACCCGATCATGTTGAACTACTTGTTTAACCGGAGCGTAGGCTTTGCCAGTGGTGTACGAATAAGTGCTGCCTTGCTCACCGTCCTGCTTGTGATTGCATGTCTCCTCATGCGCACGCGGTTGGGACCACCTAGACACTCTCCAAATTACTTGTCAGTCGGAAGGGGTATTGTTCATGACATACCTTTCTGTATCATGTGTGTCGGGTAGGTGTTTATCAGTTCCCATGACTATTTCTGATCAATGATATTCCCGATGTTGTAGAGTACTATTTTTTCAGATTAGCAATCTCTTCCCGAACTTCTATTTGCAATTGGATTCTGTCAAACATGGAAATTCAGAGACGTTCTCTTTCTATGCTGTGCGTGATCAATCCGTTGATTTCACTTGACTCACTGGAAGTTCTCTGATTGTCCTAGTTGGTACTCTTAAATGTCGGGAACTTGACAGCTCGACTGACTGGCGGATTTATCGAACACCGAGTTGGGGTGGTTAACATGATGATTCTAGCGACTGCTGCGTCTGGAATCCTCATCCTCGGTATGATTGGTCTTAAGGGGATCGCAACAGTTGTGACACTTGGGATGATATATGGGTATTTTTCCGGTATCTGTCAGTCCAATCACTTTTCCATTTTGCTAGGATGAGTCGACCTACTAATGGCACTCAATAGACATTGCGTTACTCCCACCCCTCATGGCGCACCTTACCAGCGATCTCTCCGAACTCGGGTTCGTTCCTCCAAGACATTTTACTATCTCGACTTTGACTAATTATGGTGAATGCTTAGTGCTCGCATGGGAGTTGGGATGTTGTTCATGGGAATCGGTGGTCTTCTCAGTGCGTTCCAGCTCGAATGAATTCTATTTCTATGATTTGATACTTTTTCTAAAGGTGGACCCATTGCCGGCGCGCTCCTTACCCCGCGGTATAAATGGCTGCAGACTTCGCTCTTCAATGGGGTGCGACGGATGAACCAATTGAAAGCATTATACTGACATCGTTTCCTAGCTTATTGCACTCTTCGCGAGTTCGTTGTTTGTGCTGATGAAGCTGGGACTGGCGCGACGCCAGAAATGCGCGAATGAGAGGCAGGGACTGTGAGGCCTTTGAGTCTCAAGGTGATTCATGGTTCGACATGCGGATCCGTAATCATAATCATTGTCTAGCAGGATAGAACAAAATGCCGGTGATCAACGATACGGTACGTAGTTGAGCCGTGGTGTAGATCATCGACGCCCCTCCGTCTTCTCTTGATTATATCTGAGAGTGGTATCTTTATGTAGATGAATGGTTGCTTTCCAGTGACACTGGCACAGGAAGCTCGTCCTTCTCGGTTGGTGAAAGAATAGTCTTCCACAGCCGCTTGTTGCTCGAGGCTGGCTAGCTGCGGTTGCGGTTGGCGTGGAGCTCAATTGGAGTGATTCCTACCGATGAGAGTTTGGCATCCCGTAAGAGGATGAAATCTTCAAATCAGCCATAAAAAGAACCCATTTTCGTGTCACTGGTTGTTGAACGTTTGAACGTTGAACCTGCGAATTGTGCTACTGATCACGCATGATATCTGCCCAAGCAGCAAAAGGCTTCTCCCTGGAGGATTTGAGCTATGGACGCAAACAGTGTGCATTGAAATTCTGAACCAAACGCAAGAAAATTCCTTGAATTGACCCGCAGTGCACCATGGTTAAGCAGGATTTTATCACCGCCACGCTAAATCTTGGGACTGAGTACTGAGTGATGCTGGTGACCATCCGTTGATCCAAGAGTTGTCGCCATCTAACCAGTCGTCGAGCTGATCGTCGATGACACTAGTAGCTTTGTCAGAGCCTCATTCAGAGTCTCCGGCGTGATGCATGATGGCCGTAAAAGTGACGCCAATCTTCTCTAGTTGAGATATTTCTAAAGTTCCGAGAGGGGTTCTTCAACATTCTGGGTCTATAATGGATGAGAGGAGATAATACGACTTCGTGAGCAGTTGGATCTAAGCAAGTACGCCGTTATGCAGAATAAATATCCGACAGAGCAAGGAATAAAAAACCCATCCCGTTCGTTCGGCGTGAAGCAAACATGTGGACTGATAGCTACTTCGACGGAAATGTGTTGATCCCCCAAACCACCACTCTAGACATACTTTCCAAAGAAAGGTATCAATGACTGAGCGAGGGTATAGCTAAAGACCAGCTTCGGACCAACGACGAGAATCTGTGGTACAAAACGTAGCGGATCAGTCAGCCGAAAGTTGTACTACCCATTCGGCGCGACGAACTTTTGGTGTCAAACCCTTGAAGAAGGCTGTCGGGCCTTCATTGCGGACCAAATCCCTTATGACCGTCAATCCAGGAACCTTTTGCTCGAAATTGGCGTTTTGGATGCGCGTCTTGACGGTATCCAGAGGTGCAGCGACCGCGATAGAGGCAACGGCACCCGCAACGGAAGCGATAAAGTTCTGAGTCCAGGTAGCCTTGGAATAGTCCGTCACGCCAAGCACATACTCCTTCGTGGCAGCTGATCCACCAAATAGCTGCAAAGCAAAGAGCAAGGGGGTGAGTCGAGTGACGTAAACGCGATGAAGGAACATACCGCGAATGAGCCGGGAGCATTACGGGCCATTGTCCAGCCCCAACCACGGTAGAGCCCAGTACCCTCCTCCATGAATATCCGGAGAACACCGCGTCCACGGAATGCTTCCGGATTTACTTGGCGTTTTATCTTGAGGACGTC
Source organism: Leccinum uliginosum (assembly GCA_038091455.1). Taxonomy (NCBI): domain Eukaryota; kingdom Fungi; phylum Basidiomycota; class Agaricomycetes; order Boletales; family Boletaceae; genus Leccinum; species Leccinum uliginosum. The sequence goes on along the minus strand of JBBPOM010000546.1, from coordinate 16,001 downwards.
CAGAGGCAGGAGGACCTAGACATGACAAAGTGAGAACGTATACAGGCATCCAAAGATCGTCAAAACGTACCACTTCGCCTATTCCTGTCAAGCTGTGTGACGGCACGACATGTTCTGGGGGGTGCGTGGCACAAGGGACGCGACGACGTACCTTCCGGCACTGGCCTGTATCATCAATTTACCCTGACGTTCACCAAACGTGTTCGTAAAGTAGTCTTTGTAATTCCGCGAGATGATGTCGTTGAACCATGGCTGGCCACCGAACTTGTATATTCGTTGTGAGATCTTGTAACCCGCTGCATACCCAAGACCAGGGAAGAGGGAGAAAAATTTGCGGCCGAGAGTGGCCGTGGAATAATCACGGAAGATGATGTTGTTGAGTGTCGAAAAGGAGACCTTGGGAAGGACAGGACGACATTCAGCTGGGGGATCGATGGCATGGTGGACTAGCGCGTCACCTTCGCCTTGTTGCTCATAAGCCGTTTAGCAACTGTGTCTACTGGGTGGAAGACCAGAAGCTCGGCAACACCTGGTCGCGAACGTCGGTCAGCTATCACCCCGTCCAAGGCATCAGAATCTCCTCACCGGATGCACCTGAGCCAAGAACACGCGCCGTGCCCGACTCTTTACTCTTGCCGGAAAGCGAAGGGGACATTGATGAAGAAGGGGAAGGATGACAGGCAGACTTTTCAATCCGAAGAAAAGCTGAGCAAGGCTGCTCAAATTTTCCACTGGATATACAGCAGTTATGTAACTTGATCAATAATTGCCTCTCACCCACTTTCGTAAGGCATCGCGTTTTTATGCTACAGGCGTTCAGCTCACAGTGCTGGTCAAGGGATGGATGGAGCCATTTCTGCACCAATGACGACGTTGTGGACACGCAGATGTGACACGACCCAGCCTCAGGCCTCAACTTTAGCTAGGGAGCTCAGAATTACCATTGCACAAGCCAAGCTACCCGAGGTCGGTATATACCACAACAATCAAGGTCAAAGTGCTCTACCAACTCTGACAAAGAACTCGGCATAATTGACCAGAGCGAGTAAGTCGGTGTACACGCTTCAGTCGCCATTTTTACCACCAAGACGCTGGGTTTCAATGCACCGCTCGTTATGTTGCGAGTAAGATAGGGGGGCGAAGAGAGTGGCTTCGCCATGACAAGGGCTTCGACTTTCGGCCTCGAACGACGACGAGCAGAAATAGCGCGTCGTGCTCATCCCTCGGAAAGCACGGTGGACAGAAATGGTGGACATGACGTCGACTGCCTAATGGGACGACCCGCTTATCAGGATTGCCCCGAATGGACCGAGTATTTCAAAACCATCCCTCCTCTCAGTCCGAATCTGCACGAATCCACGACGACATGGCGCGCACATCTGCGATTCATGCACGCTACCACCAGGACGCCCTCGACACCATTCGTGCCCAGTTCACCTTATCCGAGGACACCCTCGTAGACCTCACAAAGACTTTCCTCCGTGAGGCCGCCCAGGGACTCGCTCAGTATGGTCGCCCCATGGCCATGATGTACGTCCTTTTCATCGCTGTCGATCAAACTGGCTTTGACAATACTTAGTCCGACATTCGTCAAGGAGGTCCCAAACGGTTCCGAGACTGGGTATATTTCCATCATCTTGCAATAGTGTGCATGCTCACTCAGCCCAACAGCACCTTTCTGGCGCTCGATTTGGGCGGCACCAACCTGTAGGTCAACGATCATCCTCCTCACCAGTCCTGTTGTATGACACCCAATCCAGTCGCGTTTGCGAGGTAACACTGCATGGCGATAAAACGTTCTCCCTTCGCCAGCAAAAATATAAGGTCTCAGAGACCTTGAAGACTGGAGAGGTGACCACACTCTTTGGTACGCACTTCTAGCGCTCTCTATTGCAACTCGTAACGACTCGCCTCAAGATTACCTCGCCGACTCCGTCGACACTTTCCTTACCGACAGCGGCTCACCCTCCAATGCAATCCCACCGTCGCTGGCTCCCGATGCATCCCACGACATATTCTTTCAAGACAGCTCCGCTCCCTCGTACATTCCCCTTGCTCTCACATTTTCTTTCCCCGTGGAGCAAACTGCTCTCGACTCAGGCACCCTCCTGACTTGGACAAAGGGTTTCGCAGCCAAGAATGCCATCGGAAAGGATGTCGTCAAGCTCCTTCAGGATGCCTTTGACAAGAAACACATTCATGTTAAATGCGTCGCACTCGTGAACGATGTCAGTACTGGACCATGATCGACCTTTTTTGGATCCGGCTTTGTCCGCTCATTCATAGTTTGGACTGACATGGCCACGTTTTCAGACTGTTGGTGCCCTCTTGTCACGGGCCTACGCGTCGGGAGGCTGCATGCTTGGTGCTATTTTCGGTACCGGGACGAATGGCGCGTATGTGGAAGATGTTGCTAATATCACAAAGCTTGGAAATGGGCCAGCCGCCACAGAAGGCGGTCAAATGATTGTCAACACCGAATGGGGAGCTTTTAATAACACGGTATGTCCTTCCCCCCTATTGATTGAGACTGTTTGGGTTATGAACTGTTCGACTCATCAGCGGACCGCCCTCCCGACGACACCATATGATAACAAACTTGATCGTGAATCTATCAATCCTGGCTTCCAAGCATTCGAGAAATTTATCTCCGGAATGTATCTGGGGGAAGTCGCACGGAACGTCATTCTTAGCCTCATAGATGCCTGCCCCAAATCGCTGCTCTTCGGAGGACACTCTACCCCATCCCTTAACAAACAATGGGGGCTCGATACAGCGCTTTTGAGTGAAGTCGAGGAAGCGTGGCAGGGAATCGGAAGATTCGCTCTGCGTCAAACAAGCAGTGCGGCGGTTTCCGACGGAGAAAGATTGACCCACGTGCGGGACGTCATCATCCAACATCTTGGTTTTGCGAATGCCTCCGATGTCTCCTTAGCAGATGCCGATGTTGTCCGTCAAGTATTCGGGCTGGTGGCTACACGGGCAGCGCGCATGAGCGCATGTGCCGTAGCTGCGATCTTGGTGCAGACTGGTCGTGCTCGCTGTGCCGGGAGCGAGGCGCCCTCTACTCCCTTACGAGATGAGGGACAGAGAATTGGCGTCGGCGTAGACGGGAGGTGCGTCCTATCTTTTCCGACTTGACTAGCGGTGAACATGTCTCTGTAATGACCTAGTCTGGTCGAGTTCTATCCTCGCTTCCAGTCAATGATGCGAGAAACGTTGCGTGCCCTGGTGGGGTCCGAGGTCGAGAGCCGCGTAGACATTGGCATGGCGAAAGATGGCAGCGGAGCTGGAGGTAAGCGGTTCAAACCTGCATTCCATCAGACTCGCTGCTGAGCGCTCAACCCGGATCATACTATCATCACTCTAGCGGCCCTGTGTGCACTGGTGGCACAAAAGCAAAGCATGGCCAAACAGGTACACGCAGGCGCGTACGCTCAGGCTCACGATTCGACAAACGGGCCACCTCAGATCCGATCGGTGGAAAGTTACGCCTACTTGACTTCGTTGGCGTGATGTCATACTGTCAGAAACCAACAACTAGAATCAAGAACGGACGCGCGCAGCGTGTTCGAGTAGAGTGTGCCGTGTATGTATGTCGTATTTCGTCCCCCACGGCCATGTACATATATCATATTTCAAATCAAATTTTGTATCCGCTCGGATTGGTTCGTAGAGGCCGCGTGACCCATTCAACGAACGATGACATCGGACGTTGTTATCAACATAAATATTTATTGAAACGTCCCGTCGAGGCACGCGTCGGAAGGTCTGATGCGGGTGGCATGACATGATGAATATATGTGACCCCTTCCGTGTCAGATCGTCGGAACTTCAGTTCTGTCCTCGCAATCCCCCCTCCTTCACTGAATCGAATGTCGCATTTCCGTACTCAACCTGGTTCGAGATAAGATCTGACGTGGGAATGTAGCTTCAGGGAAATCCTTCGGGATACGTAACATCCTGTAAACGTGTGCACGTCATTGGCCACGCTGTTTCCATGTTTCCCTCTGGTTGATCACGCGGGGATCACGTCAACGTCGTCACCTGTTACAAACGGCCCAGTAGTCGCCGCGACAAACCCTACATAGTATGAGCCACGAAAAAAAAAGAAAGTAGTAACTCTGGAGCATATCAGGTGTAAGATGTATGGATATTATACTGCTGAACGTATCGTACATGTCGTCGTACATGTCTTTGTGTCAAACTTCGTGTAGGATCCATGGGCATGCGGCCATATGGCACGGCAATGAGGAAAGCGGAAGAGATGAAATGCAGTCACACGCAAGCGTCGTCCTCGTCTGCTTCATCTATATATGTCAAAAGCGAGAGCGTACGAAACGAACGGTGCTGGGCAGGGTTTGGAATGCTCCGTGCAGAGCACAAGTAACAATACAACAGTGCATATATGGTGGAGATGATGCGTGGTGTCGGTCAGGCGCGAGATTATGGGCATGAGGTGAGCTACCACAAGATAGCACATCTCGTGTATAGATACCTCAGCGGGAGAGCGTAATATAGCTGGATGGTTCGGTTCGAGTGAGTACTTCATCCAAGTGCATGCAACTCACAAACAATGATGCATGCGACAAGCATGAAGGCAACTCGATGCTGAATTGCCGTGAGCGACTCAGTACCCGTAGGACGCTCGGGCGGTGGCTGCGCCGCCATTGGCCCCACCCTTGGAAGCCATATTCACGCTCATGCTAACAGGCTGTCCATTAGGCACAACGCCATTCACCCCATTGGATGATACGACACCAGGACCCACGGTTGTCCCGCCTGGCCCGATGACAGAATTGCCGACGAGTGCTGAGAGTCGGCCGATTTCTTCCCGCGAAGACACAAGCGCGGAAGTGAGTCGCTCGTTTTCCGTGGTGAGATATTCAACTTTCGCCTGAAGAGAAGCTAGCCACGCTTTCTTCCGCTGGCGACATTTTAATGCAGCTGGAGGAATGTCAGAACACTGAGTGATTGAATGTTTGCAGATATGGACCTTGTCTGTTACGCTCCAAAAAGTTTCTGCGCTTTTCTTCCTCGGTCTCCGGCTTTTTCGGGTGCTTGGTTTTGGCACCGCCTGTTGGGGAATGGTGGTTGTGAGATTGTAGGAGGTCGTTCTCATTCTCGTCCTCTTCCTCCTCCTCTTCCTCCTCTCCCGAGTCTCTATCCCTAGTGCTAGTGCTGTTCACAGTGCTTGCACGAGTGCGTTTCGTCGGCGCAGTCGGGGGTGCTGCGGACCTTGCAGTGGGGGGAGGACTGCCCGTGTCGTAAGACTTGCGTTTGGTCCCTCTACGGCCATTGGCAGGTGCAGCGCCGTTGGCACGTGCCTGGGCTTCCTCACGTTTCGTAAGTTCTTGGTGTGCTTGCGATAGCAAATAAAGGCCATTTGCGGCAGTGCTTGCAGCATTGTTGGCGCTGATGTAAGCTGCATCATTATCATTCGCTGTGACTGAGGTGGACAGATGCGAGCTCGTGGTGGGAGCATGTGTAGCGGTTGTGTACTGGTTGGAGGAGTTGTTTAGCACGCCATTTATCGCCGAGAGTGTGTTTGGAGTGATGGTTGCGTTCGCAGAGTTGGAATTGTTGTTCATGAGGGCAAGAAATGCCGCGGTGTTTGGGGAGGGAGGGGGGAAGGAGACTGGCCCGCCGACGAGGGGGGTTAAACCAGTTCCTGGTGTAAGACCTGTGCGAGGGGTTAAGCCGGTGCGGGGCGTCAGACCGGTACGAAACGAGGCGGTATCAAATGGCAGATGTGGGGCGCTGTCGGAACCTTGCTGGGGGCCGGCGAGCATGGCGGGAGAGAGCGGGCCGGCTCGGAGGGAATTGGCAAGGGAGGTGGAGAACTGCCAGGTATAACTCTGGTCGGAGGGGGAGGCGATGGCAGCGACGGGGGGGAGGACGGTGCGTGGGGAGGAGCGACCGGCATCGTTCTTTGGATGGGATATGGAAGATGCCGATGGAGGTCTGTCTGGTTGTGAAGCGCGGGAAGAGTGGTTTGAGGCGGGACTAGCAGAGTCGCGGCGGGATGCAGAAGTGTGGCGAATGTGGGAGGGGCGGGAAAAGGACTGCTCGAATGGATTGGGTTCGAGATCAAAGTCAGAGCGGGTCTGCCGTATGGAGTGCCGGTGTGGATGTGGCTGCTGGTCGGCCGAGGGGGACTCGCCGTTCTTGGGGGAGGTAGAAGGCATCTCAAGTTGCGCCAAGTCGGCGATGACGATAGTACAACGACGTATATGACGGGTTATGACGACGGTGACGCACACACTTGGCGAACACAGCCTGCTGTCGGAACACACATTCAGTTCAGCTCGGACTCGCTCGGGATCGCAGGTACTTGCGTTTCAGTCGATTTTCTCAATGGTGCTGGTCCTTGCTGGCCCGTGCGCAATCGCTTGTTTTCCGAGTAGAGGGTTGCGAGAAGGAATGACGACGTCTGACGTAGTCGTGTTATATTCGACTTCAAGCGGAGTTCGAATGCTACCCTACTTCTTTTTTCCTATCGCAGATCTTGATCTGATGCACGTCATACCCTTCCACGTCGCTCCTTATATTGCCCCACACCTCCCCGTTCCCTCCTTCCCCGTCTCTCTCTCCAGACCTATCCCCGCATCGCTCCACTACATCTACCCTGTCGTACGCTACTTGACCTCCTAAGCTCATGACATAATTCATTTGTGTGCCCTATCATCACGCCTCACGACCACCCCATGGCAAGATAACCTAATACGGATACGCCACCATACCTACTTCCGGCCCAGTAACGCCTTCCCTCGCTGCACACTCGTTAAGATATCCCACAAGTACCTCTCGATACATCTTGCGCCCCTTGTAGATCGCGACGTCACCTGGCCAACTACGGATCGCGCTTGCCAGTCGCCCTGCCACGCCCCGTTCCCGTACGAGCTCCTCCACCTTGAACAGATATGTACGTATCCCGAAGATAATTGCCCCTGTTCGTGGGAGTCGCCGCAACGTCTGTCGCTCGCACCGCAGGCGAAGTGTGGCCGGTGCAAGGTACTCCGCTGGCTCAGCGCTGTGTCCGTGCCCATGAAGAAAATCGTCCTCGGGTCCGTTCGTCGACTCTGACCATCCTAACTCCTCCGGGTCGTCCACTGCTGCCATCTCTCCCACCCCATCAGAACTTGGTCTCCCTCCCGCTTGGCTAGGCTTGACGACCTGAATAAAATAATTATTCCGTACCACTGGTTTATCAAGAGCCAGGCGTCTGAAGAACCGCTCCATGCTCATCTCGAGTTTGTCCTTGACTATGACAGCATGTAAGCAAACGGATCTGGAACGAACGTAACATCCACTCACACTGGGGAACATTCCCTGACGTGTGAATCTCATCGAGCGGCATACCGATTTTGTCATTCAACCGCCAGAACCCTAGATTACGTCGAATGAACGGTATCAGTGATGCCTCCTCAACAGTGCGTGGCTTACCCACTAACCTGCGGTGCATATTGACCCAGCCTGGAAATAATACTTCCCGTCCGATCCTATGCCGCGTGAGAGTCAGCAAGCACCGCGACAAATAGAAGCGCCACGCGGAATCAGAGCGGCCACTAGCCAGTAAACTACTCACCTTCTATCATGATGGCAATATCTTCTTGCACTCTGACGCCGTTTTCACCAACACGTCATGATATGCCACGAGTGATCACGCACAGTCCAGTAACAATCTTCATAGCCTCCTCCCCCATCTTCACACCCTGGAGAGTGTCCAATATACTTAGGTCAAATTTGGCACCAGTTTCGTTGACCTCGATGCTACAAATCGGTAGATTTTCGTCCCACGAAAGTGGAACCCCGCCAACAGAAGGAAGGAAGGAGGACGAAGAAGAGATCCGGGTAACGCGGAAGGACTTCGGATACCGTCGACAAAGATACTCTGCAAGCTCATACACCAATTCCTTGGCTATATGGGATCATAGAGACAACCTATTCGGAGCGAAGATGGATATTACATACCAGCCTCCGCTCCTCCCGACACCTTGACGACACCATCTTCACGTAAAGGTAAAACCTGCACGACATTCGGTCCGCGGGTTTGAAGCCTGAAGCTACGGACGCGCTGGAAGACCGGATAGGTGGAGTCCAGCTCAATCCATTCACTCCAAGGCATCGTGCGAATGCCCATCGTCACGCTGTCAGGCTACGGTGAGACTACTTTTCGAACCCTCATAATGTTTAGCCCACTCACTGATATTCACCCCATCGAAACGGGCGGTATGGAACAGGCTTAACGTCCTTGAGTTCGAACGTACAAGGGGAGATGTCTGGATAGTCAAAGCGCTGAGGAGTCCACTCTGAATACAAACATCTCGTGAGTATTGATCCCAACGCTAGGATAATCAGCTCTACCTCCGTGCTCACGGCCTTTGTTCGCTTTGGTGGCATCCGACTCGGAGGGGGAGCTGTGAGGGGGCTTGGAACTTGCCCCAGCCCACATCCGCTTTAAAACCTTGAGGACCACCAATAGTATGACAGAGTGGAGTATAGTGTGGAGCATTATTCGGGACATTGACAGAGGTACGTCATTGGAGCTGGAAGGAGCAGTCTCTTGCCCGATGTTGTGGAGCCCAACGGCGGATATTAGCTTCTGGAGATAATCCTCCAACGTCATTGAAGAGTGCGAGAGACGAAAAGCCTTGGGTGGGAAGAGAACGGATTCTGGTTACGACTGACTTGGTTATTCATAGGCCTGAGGCTCCAGTCTGCCCGCTGTCATCTGATCATGCCAAATGTGGTTTATCTCACTACATTATATCTCCGAGCTTGTCTAGCGGCGTGTAGCTCCGTGCACTGATACGGCCTTAGACTACAGAGTCTTCCGGTCGAGTTTTTAAGCCAATTCCTCGGAACGATTTCGAGGCTCGTGAGTCGTGATGTGGGAACTTCAACTTGTCACTTTACTGTAAAGCTTGAGAGGTTAAGATATACACATGTATGCAAAAATAATTTTAACAAATATTTGCGAGTCGGTAGTTCCCGGTACGACTCCTTCCCATATTTCACCAAGTGCGAGCCGCATCCCGTACGAGTGATTCAGTCAAGTTTCTGTTGGCACCAAGCTTACACCTTTTCGTCAGGTCATGGCCTCCAAAGCAGTCGTCGCCGCAGTTGTGAGTTTACTGCTCCCTCTTGAACCATGCGTTGAATCTCACGCAAACAGGATTTTACTCGAGTGTATACGACACTCGGACTCGGGAAAGGTAGACTTGTTCATAGCATAGTTTTGGTGGTGCCTCATCGTGCTATTGACAGAGACAATTGCTTCCCTCCAGGCGTTCCGCAAGCGACACGCTGATGCTCAACGTATCCACGCACAATATGCCTCTCAACCAACTACCGTCGACTTTGCTCACTATCGCTCTGTGCTAAGAAATACTGCGATCATCGACGAAGCTGAGAAGATATTGAAGGATTTCAAGCCTGTTACCTACGATGTTGGTGCACACATCAAGGCCATTGAGACGTTCGAGGCCAAGGCGGTCAGTCGTCTCTGTTCCGCTGACTGTATGTTATCTAACGTTCGATGCGGCGTAGGTCGAGAAAGCCAACGAGACCGCACAAAAAATCGATGTCGAGCTGAAAGACCTTCAAGCTACTCTCGCCAACATCGAGGAAGCGCGTCCATTTGAAGACTTGACTGTGAGTTTCCTTTATTGTCCATGAACTCGTCTTTTGAGACCCATTTTGCAGGTGTGTGACTTTGAAGATTCCCACCCACGGCTGGGCGAAACTGTTGACACCATGGTGAAGAAAGGGAAGTTCACTGTACCAGGTGAGCCCAGGAAACCACGTATGTCAAACACAGCTAATCTTTGTCTAGGCTACAAAGAAAAGTTCGGCGACCTTTCCCTTGTGTAGACTGTTGTGTATATCCCTGCAATAGAGTTCATTTGGTTCCTAAGTCAACCAGAGGATGCGTTGAACTTGACTTGAATGGTTACCTCTAAGAGTTGTCCTTGTTCGCTGACTAAGCAAGGCCAAGGCTTGGACCTCGATCACCATTCTGCAACGCATTTCACGCAAAAACCACATACTTACGCGGTCGGTGCAAAAGGGATGCCACTGTGTGGTCCACTCACTCCATATTTACCACGTAGTCGTTGAATTGCCACACCCCACTCACATCGAAGTTTGGCTCGCGGTGACAGGAGTCTAAACAAAGCAAATGTCCAAATGGGGTAGGTACACGGGCGGAAGCCAATTTTCCATTTGTGACTTGTGCCGGGACGCGGCCACGCTTTAACACACGCCTGCTCACCATACACTTACGCTGTGTTCTCCCATTGTTCTCCTTCACAACACTGCGTATATAATGGCTTCCCGTCCTCCATCGCCTTCCAGAGTGGAGGCTGCTACGAGCATGGGTTACTTCTCTGTGCCATTCGAACGATTCCTTCGCGATGACATCTCAGACTGGGCTGGGGCGTTTACCTTGCTAGGTTCGTAGAAAGAGCCACCTCGCCATATCGCTCATGAACGCATTCCCGCAGATACTATGGAGACATATTTCGATTCACGCCTGGATTTACTGCAGAGGCAGATCCAGAAGCACGGCGACAGACTGAAGACAAAAGCCGAGGAAGCTCTCAAGAAGCGTGCACAATCTGGCGAAGTGCTACCCGAGAAACTCGAACGGGAAATCAAGAACTTCAAGCTCAAGGTACTTTCCGACTCGCGGGCTTTAACGCTGGCCATTCTCACTCGTATTTCTATCAGGTTTCCACGCGCATGCAGTCACTGGTGGCGTCATGGCATTCTGCGAAAGTAGTTCGAACGCGTGAAAAGCTCTCCTTCTTGCTTGGCGTGATGTCACTTTTGGTCTCAGCGCTAATGTTTGGAATGGCCCCAGAGTATATCTCTCTCTTCAAATTACCCGCTGGGAGTGCTGATGACACGCGTTTCAGGTGGGTTCATGTTGCGTACACTATTCAGGGGCTGTATATGCTCCCTCTTCGCTTCTATAACTACAAGAAGCGTCACTGGCATTACTTTCTCTTCGACCTCTGCTACTACGTTACAATCCTCAACTTAATTTATATCTGGATCCTTCCCTCCAATACCGCGCTCTTTATGGCATGTTATTGCCTCTCGCATGGTTCGGTTGCGAGTGCGGTCATCACCTGGAGAAACAGTCTCGTGTTCCACGACTTCCAGAAAGTGACGTCGTTGTTCATCCACATTTATCCCCCGTTCACGTTCACTGTAATACGGTAAGTTGTTACTTAACACGTTCCAAAGGTCGGTTGTGACTTTGGCACAGGCATTTCTACCCCGGGGCAGAGCAGCGCTTCCCCGCGCTGGCGGCGTTACCTAAACTTAACCCCGCACACGCGCTATTCATCAGCAGTGCTATTTGTAGGCTAATGCACTCGATTTCTGACGTATTCTTTCTGACTTTCGCTTAACAGATCTTATCTGGCAGCTGCTGTACTTGAAGGTGACTATTATTATCACAGCTTGCCGTGGTCCACACTCAACTGCGATGGTCTAGTTTGTTTATGTAGACCGACGCACTAAGATTGCGTCTGGACAAAGGACTACGTCGTTGACGTATCTTCTCAACGACAAGCGTAGCGTAATCGGTCGCGCGCTAGAGAGAACCGCTCCTGAAAAGCGCGAAGCACGTTTCATGATCGGCCAATTCGGCAAGTGTCCTTGTTCTTTTCACCCGCTCATACTAATGCGGCATATTGCAGTGTATGGTATGCTGATGGAACTGCCTGCGGTGTATCTGCTTTACGACAGTCCCCGATGGAGCGCCGCCTTCATGCTGTTGATATTTACTGTGAGTGTGTGGAATGGCGGAGGGTTCTACATCGAAGTCTTTGGGCGCAAGTATGTACAGCCCATCATTTATTCCACACTTTACGTACTGACCATCGGTGCAGATTTGAACGGGAATTGGAGGCCCTGCGCAAGGAGCTGGCAGAGCGCAGCCCTCCGCTGACAGACGTCGAATCACTCAACAATACACCTTTCATCGACAACCAGGCATTGCCCGCTGTCGATGAACTGCTGGAAGCCGATGGCAACGCTTTTGAAGAGAACTTGAAGGATCACTAACTGGTGACCTTCGGTGGCTAGTTGTCACACATCAAGCTAAATCAATATTCCCAAGACCTTTAAATGATGCTTTATGATAACACTCTTGCATTTATTACACTCTAATACCCTTCATGCGAAATAATTCTTTGTCCCTGTCAGTTGTTTATGCTCAGCCATATCATGTTACGCACCTATTGTGCCATGTCTTTTAGAGGTATAGCTGTGAAGCTCTCCCAATGTATCCCACTCTTAACCCATCCTATGAAAATGCATCCTTCACCTAGAAGACGTGCTCTGGCTGCTTGGTAATGTGAAATGCTTTGTTTCACTTCGAAGTATGTACAGGTTTTCGAAGGATACGGAAGATGAATAGAAGACTGTGCATCGCCATCGAAGAGCGGCAGGGATTCGCAGTAAAGCTTGAACATCGACGCTTTTGACAGTTGCGGTCTACCCGACGTATGGGCGACAAAGTTAGGATCGGGTATATGCCAGACCTACCTGAACCTGATCTTGAAGCGGTGTTTCGGAGGGACGCCTCGTTTAAGGCCATTGATCAATATCTCGTGCGGAACGGATGAATCCGCAAACCAGCACAGTGCTAATGAAAGTCGTATTTAGTAAAAACGGTCGAGATGAACGTTGCAAAACGACCGCCACATTCATTGAATGACCGGGCATTCCCGAAAGGGGAGACGGAGAGCTTGGAAAATTCGAATGGAACCGGCGTAAAAACGACCTCTGGCTGATGGACGCGGAAAGGGGGCGGCAGAGCTAACGTTACCTCAGCCTCCGTCGGACGCTGTCGAAGCCCAGAAGAGAACTTGCCTGAAATGCTGGACAAGCGTCCCCAAAAGGCTCTTTCGCAGTCGGTCTTTACGTCCTGCTGCAGGCGTTTGGGCACTTCCCCGATGATGATCTTAGAAATATAGATCGGGTGAAGGAACGTGGATCCGAGGGAACCCTGGATCCCGAGAACGTTCCACCGCGCGATCTTATCGCTGCAAGACATGCACAACGTTGGCGGTGAGTCGGCCCTCCCTGGCTTCGTTCGCAGCACCCCTAACAAGGCATAATTATCACGACCCCTGGAAGCAGCGCCTTGCGGCAAAGGCTCGAAAACGGAAGAATCCTTTAATCTGGCCGTCTCCTCGTCTTGGTAGGACGCGAGGAAGCGCATCGACGCATCGCCACCTTGACCATTCCATCCAAGCGGTGTGTACGAGACAAAATAGTTGACCGTATCAGTATCATTCCTCGGAACACGAGGGTCCGGAAGGGTCTTACAGGGCGGTGTTGATATGTACATGATAACTCGCACGCCGTGCTTGAGGCTGAACATCCCGTCGCGGTCCCTGGTGAGCCATCGAGACTGCCTGCCTCGGACGGCGTATCGACCGACTTCTTCGAGAAACCAGCGGCGTGCGGAACGGCGCGCGAGGACTTCTGCGTGCGAGTCGTGCAGAGCTTCTCCTTGCTCCGGTAAGCGATCCTTCGGGAGACACTTGCATCCCGTGGCGAGGGCAATGATCTGTGGTACAAGATCCGGATCGTCGGAGGAAGTCAGCACGAGGGCTGCTAGGATGATATAGGCGCCATCGCTTGGTTTGTGGTCGAGCGAACGATACTTTGCGAGTATCTTTTCGACAAGGGAGTCCGAGTCCAAGTCCGTCGCGTGATCGTTTGGAACCATCCCGCATTCTCACGGGTGGCACCACCGAAACGAGAGTAATGTATTCTGTGCTCCACGTTTCTTTCCGATACTTCGTCACATGCGTGAGGAGTGGGAGTGATTTCAGACATTGTCATTAGTACCGCCCGGATCACTGATGAGGCTATGAAGCTTGAAGGTCAAGCCATCTGGCGGAAGTCAACTGTGGAGACTCGTGAACATAATCCATATCCTAGAGCCGGCAGGATCTGAGATCATACACTCTCAGGGCTCATGTACAAGTTCAGGGGCGGATCCCAGAGCTAGTCTAAACGGATGTCAAAGTTATCAGCGTTCACCTCGATGATTTAGCGTCATAGCAAGGTTGCTGGCCAACGCCGTGCGCGGTAAATTCGGATATTCGCACCTAAAACAATTGCAATCAGGTTCAAGAGATAGTAGCAATTCGGGCAGCCCCCAGACAGTTTTGTACTGCCCCATACCCTGTTGCCGCAGCAGATAATACATATTCATATTTACAGAAATGTAGCTCGTCCCGGCGCAGCACGGCTCCTTTTGCTAGAGTGGCAGGCCGTGTGCAAGACCCGCATCCCGCATCGCCTTTCCACACCCACATATTAATCGTTGCCGAAGATATCCAATGCCACAGGAGTTCGTAAGCATGAAATAATGTTACATGCGAGAGAGAAGGAACGACTAATTTCCTCGGTTTGTCTGCCCTCATGGGCAAGGTCGGGCTTCTCGCTCGAGCGTAGGAAGACTACAATACACTGATATAATGTTGAGTTGTACAGCAGTTAGCATGAGAGAGATAAACCTGGATCATAACGGATGGTCGAAGTGGTGGGTCCAGGGTAGAACGCGTAAATGGGAAGCGATCATACACGGCGGAACTAGAGGGCCAGATGTGACTATTGAGTGCTCATCTTCAGATGCCACATTCCGATTGACAGCTCTTCCAGATGTTGCATCTCAATTCGATCCCAACGAATCGGTATCACATTTGCCTGTGAATAGAAGCTAGGTCAGGGATGACCCAGAACCGAAGGGAAGACACAAACCTGAAGGTAGTGTGAAACGGCACGTCCCGTCCGTCTGGCAAGTGACTGGATGTCAACGTAACCACCATATCCGTCAATTGGAATCTCATAATTGAGCGGGGGATAACCAGGCCACTGCGAAAGGAAATGAGAGTTTGCGAGGATACATGTCGAGAGGAAACCCACCCTCAAATTTACATAGATCTTGCCTCTCGCATCCACGCCGAGGTCCTGTAACGTATATGTGTCTGAATCAGCCAGTCGGACATTTGCTTGTGCTTCTCCGATTGTGATGCCCGCTGTGAAGGCGCCTTTGCGCTTGAATTTGATGACACGTCCAAACCCCCTGCGAGTGGGATCCATGTACCCGCTACTATACGACATGGATGACGAACGACGGCGTCGAGGGATCTGCATGGGTTGGACAAAAGGTGAATATGCGTCGACAGATCCACGGCGTTTTGAGTAGTACGATTCGGGATACTCGTAGTCATCGTCTGGAAATTCGTATATTGTGAGCTGATCATCTAGACGATGGGGAGGTATCGTACAGAGACGGGGACTACCGCGGCTGCTGCCGGCATACATTGAATAAGCTGGTTGAGAATAGGCTGGCTGAGAATAAGCTGTCTGAGGATAGACGTCATGGTAGGACGGTGAGAACGGAATGCCAGTTGACGGATAGCTCAAGGATGGTCGCCGAGACCTGGGAGTGCTATAGTATGGGTCGTAATAGGACATTCTTGTGAGGAGGATCAAACAGTGCGTGAGCGGAAGGGAACAAACGTGACACGAGATCCTTTATACGAAATGGCCCATTCTGCGAACGGCATCGCGGCAGGCCAGACTGCCTCGAGGAGACATCGAGGTCAATTGCTAGAGGAGGAAGGTGGGAAGAGCCGTGAAAGGAGACGTAACCAAACTGAGTCGGGCAATTTGAAACCTAGTCGATCACTGCGGCAGGCTCTTGTGGTTCTGGATTGTGGTAGATCATGAGAGCGGAGCACCGCACGGGACAAATCGCTCACCAATGCGGATGGGGAATTCTGATGGAGTGGTAGATAAAATCAAGGTCCATCCAAAGCAGGATATCTCGCTCGATTTCTTGCTAGTATCCTCACTCAAAAAGAAGGCGCTGTTAGGGGTGCGGCCGGTGTCAGAAACAGCCTCGAGGCGTACACGTGTGTCGTCACGTTAGTATCTCGACTTGGTCACTCACAGTCATC
>JBBPOM010000545.1:0-23143 GCA_038091455.1 Leccinum uliginosum | reverse complement strand
CTCGTCTGCGTTTACGTGGACGAGTTTCCCCGTCATCCCGTCGGAGGTCTATTCAATCATATGTTCTGAGTCTGCTTGAACTCTTTGATATTTACGCCAGAGTTTCTCTTCTACCCTCTTCACCCACCAGCTCATCACCGATCGGTGTCTACACTGACGGGCCTGGCCATTCAAAGTTCGTCGTTGTGTACATAGACGAGCTTCTCCTTCTGCCGTGTTCCCTATCCCATTAATCTGCCTCTGCCATAACTCGACTGCGTTTACGTTGACGAGTTTTCCATCATCCCGCTCGGAGATCTCTTCGACTTGAGATTGACTAGGCAACCATTTTCAGAAGTTTCTTATCGTGTTGTGCTTACACATGTCCCATCAAACCACTCACGCTATTTTTCAGGTGTTTTTGTTCCAATGGGTCGAGTGGTGGTTGTGGGGATCGCTCCACCCCTCTCGACTCTTCAGCAACCATCGGGCTCGGGATCCTATTCAAAAGAGTCGAGTGGCGGTTGCGAGGATCGCTTCGCCCCCCTCGATTCTTTAGCGACCATGGTCGAGCTTGTTCTAAAAGTGGAGTGATGGTTGTGGGGATCGCTCCACCCCCCTCGACTTTTCAGCAAACCATCTGGCCCGGGGAGCTTAGGTTGACCCATCGTGAGATGCGAAGTCAATAATATAGATGTTGTGGTGGGAGTGCACGAGATATATACTACTAACGCTTTGCCGTTTGCATTGAGTGTCAGTGGGGGCACACAAGTTTGTTATTACTGATAGCGCGATGTAGCTTCGGAGTCATTCTGAAGCACGCAGGAGATTTATTTTCAGCTACGTCGCGGCTCCCGGTCACGCAACCACCCCTTGTTTCTTCCACCTATGTGGGCCCTGTGAGCTCGCGCGCGCGCTCGTCACGGTCAACAGTTTGCAAGCGTCCTGCTGCCAGCCTCGCCTCTCGAAGTCTGCTGATTGTTGCAAAGTTGACTGAAACTTCCGAGTTCCTGGTCGCGTTTTTCCCCTCGCCGACCTTGTTCGCTGCTCGGAACGTAATGCTGATCTCAACCGTCCCACTTATCATGCGACACCGATGATTCTTGGAGAGTTGCGCCATCGAGACCAAGGTCCAAGGATACTAATAACCCGCTATGGGAATGCAGGCCGGTTTTAAAAGTTTTAAAAGTTTTCTCAGGCGGCGGTCCTCTATGAGTCTGATCTATGGACGCGCGCCGGGGATCAGGGCGACCGCGGACGTCGTTTGTCTCTCTCCAACACTCACGTATGTGGTCAGTTCAAGTTGTACGAGTGCATCCTCACTGGCAGGCTGCGCTTCTCATGTCACGGTGTGACTCCGTGCCACGACTCGGAAGTTGCGATTTAGTTATGCAAATTAGAGTGTATCAAGCCATCCACATTTGACGACTCGGACGAGCTCTGTCGAGCTATGGCTTCCGATGCCTCACACTTCGGCCCAGAACTTCAACGTTATGAAAATAACGAGAAGACCTGGTGCACGGACCCAGCATTCATGTTCTGCTGGTATCCATGTGGCCATACTACCACCATGGATAAAAGGTTGTTAAGCGTCCATTGGGACCAAGTCGATGGCGGCAAGAGTACAAAAGAGAGGCTAAGGAGTTTATACCTTTCCTGCTCCGGCTTCGAAGAAAGCGTCCGGATCGTCTGATGTTGTGACGGATTCTATGGTGGTAGACTATTGACTGAAGAGATTTTCCACCTTGATTTTAATTTCATTCTGGCGTCCGTAACTTGACGCGAAAGTCAGTGCAAATATTGACGGATATCATCTAATACTTTACGCTAGCTTAGCCGCCGACTGTACCAACTACGCACAGCCGCCTCGCACCACGCGATCGGCGTGGCGGGCGCGGCGTGCGTCATGCGATGCGAGGCTCAGCGCCGCTGAGCGCTCACCTGCCTCTGCCTGAGCTGCACTTAAGGGGACGTACCGGCATAGATGGATTGTTAGCTTGCGGCATCGCGGCGAGCTCACCTCAGCATCGTTTCAGCACGGCGTGCTGTGCGGAGTCGAAAAGCGGACACACGGTCGGTGATGCATCATCACCAGCCTGAGCACGCTCGCCTGCGCTATCAGACGCCGGAACGAAAGCGTGCTGTCGTCAGTGACCGCCGTCTTCGATGACGTGAGTCCCGACAACGGGACTATGCAGGGTGGGCGAAGGCGGGCTGGACAGGGAGGGTGATGGCGGGACAGGGTGCGGCGCCGTCCGGGTTGTCGCATCGACCACGGCTGTGCACTTTGCTTCTCCAGCTGCTACCGGCATAGATGTGTTCTTGCTGCGCAGTGGCATGCGGCATCGGGGCGTGCTCACCTCAGCATGGGTGCAGCACAGCGTGATTTACGAGGCTGCCTGCGAGGGCCGGGAAAGCGGACACACGGATGTGTCGGTCAGGTGCATCGTCATCATAGTAGCGGGGCAGTGCGAGGATGAGGCTCACCAACCGTCGTGCGCTGTCCGACGCCGGGACGAAAACATGCTGTGGTCAGTGATCGCCTTCCTCCGATCACTGAGTCCTCACGCGCACGACGCCCGGCAGCGATGTAGGGAGGGCGAAGACGGGCAGGCAAGTCGTGGACAGGCCGGGTCACGTCCAGCTTGCATCAAGTTATCTACTTGCAACACTTCGTAATCTTGCAAACCGCGACGACCCATCATGTTGATACTCAGACGCTCCCGAGAGGTTGCAGAACGTGCCAACAAACGAGGAAAATTCTACCGCAGACTTCAAAGTATGCTGTGACTACACAAGTATTTTACTAATAGTAGCTCCACGTCCGAAGGCTCAGCGCGCTTGTTGTACTTACAGTTATCTTTGGAGTCGGGGATTGGCGCCGCTACGATTATATAATCATGAGTCCGACTCATAATGACATCAAAGTTTGGCCGCAAACCTGAGGCCTGAACTTGAAAGTCCTTCTCAGAGACTCGTCCTGCCCACTTCCTGGTGTCGAACACCAGGGAGTGCAGTGCCTAGTACCTGTACCTGATTTACTGCAGATAGTCTCGTCACTGCCTATGGTATACCGTGGGCAGTGCGATGCTGGCGCGAGCAATGGCAATGGCCTCAGGCTGGCATTCACTCGCCTATTGTCCACATTAGTACTATGATCCAGCAATAGCTAGTGACTAGTAGGTTGTGTGGGCGCATTGTAGGGTCCACATTACTATCTGGAACTAGCCGAAACTTGTGGGTGGCATTTGTCCTTGGCTTGTCCTCATCCTCAACTCCTCTCGTCGTTGGTGTACTACACTGACGAACGCGCCCTCAACCCCGAATCTCCTTCTCGAGCTCACCGTCGTTAGTGTGTACACTGACGAGCGTGTCAATCGCAAATCGCTCTCCAGGCTAAGGAGTTACTACCCATCTGAACTCATCTTTCAGCATGACTCGGACCAAACAGACTGCGAAGAAGTCGACTGGCGGCGAAACGCCCGCGGGACAATTGAGGAGGAAGAGGTCCAGTCTAAACGTTATGACGGCGAGTCGGAAACCACTGTACATGCTGCTAGACAAAAAGACCAGCCGCAAACGCAGTTCCGGGGGTCGCGCACTGCGTGTGAGTCTCGCACTAGAAGCAGACCCACCCATGGAAGTAGACCAGGCTGAGAAGCCGCTTGATTCTCCCTTGACGACACCCCCGTCCTCCCCGTCCTCGCTAAACATTGAGGTTCACTCGCACAACCAAGTGAGTGCCATATACCTGCTCGAAGTTGCTGTCAGTAACTCAGATAATACAGTTTTGTTGTCTGTGCCAGGACGGCGGCTTGACACTTTACTGCTGTAGACATTGCCCTAGAGTCGTCTGCGACATTTGCCTCGTCGTTCCGCTCGAACTTCAAGAAGCCGTACAAAAACCTGAAGTCGAGTTCATCTGCCCTGGGTGCCATGCACTCCGAGAGAGGAGAGAAGGAAAGCCGGGGCGAGTTTACACTCCGTATTGGGTGAGTTATTGCAATGATCACTAACCTATCTTGTCTGACTTCGGTCAGGGTTTCACTCGATCGGACCAACCAGTACTGCCAACGTACCCCATCCTCAATACTCATTTCGGGACGTCCTCTCGCAGTCAGGTGAATGGAGAGCCCATGCTCATCCTCCACCTCATTTGTAAGGGTATGGATGTCCTTGGGACACCTCCTCGTCTTGTCCACGACATGTTTCAACCGTATTTCCCCGACGGTGCTCTCACTTTCATCGAGCTCCAATTTGATTTTGGAACTCCTGCCAAAGTTCGGTCGCACGGTACTCAAATGGCGTCCCTCAAGTCAAGACTCCCAAATGTTTCTCCTGCGCGAGTGCTGGTGTTCGTTAGTACACACAGCGAGGTGGAACGCGGCGATTTATTTGCAGGTGATGGTGGGTCCACTAAGAAACCCCAACCAGTGGCTGTCGAAGTCGACCAAGTAAGTCACGATAAATAATGCGTTTCAGTACATGCTAACCACCTTCTACAGTTCTTTGAATTGTTATTCCAGAGCGCAACGCCTCTACTGCAAGGCGCGACTCTGGTGCTTTTGACTTGCGGTTGGCTGGTTAAGCACGCCGATTCTTTCCAAGTACTCCGGAGCAGTCTTCAACAGTAAGTTACCTCGTTCACCCTGTTCGAGTGCTGACTTTCTGGCCTCGATAACCAGGTTACAAGTCTCTCACTGTGTGGCCTTCACCGCACCACACTTCCAATCCGCTCTCGCTTCCATTTTTTTGGAGACGCTCCTCTTGCAAGCATTCATCGAGAATCTTCCACTCGAAGAATGCATGTCCGCCGCGCTCCAGCACTCTTTCCGTATCGGTTCGCATACGGATATCATCCACTTCAAGTCTTCCACAAGCGCTCATCCTCTTCCAACCACCGCCACCTCCTCGTCCCAGCAACTCGTTTCTACCATCAAGTGTGACAAATACGTTTGGTGGAACGCCAACAGCCGACCTTTTGGCACCTCCTTGCCGCTCGCCTGTCCACAGTGCGGTGTGCTAAAGCCTTGGAAAACTCCGTCGCAAGATAGGGACTCTTGGTCAGTATCTTGCGCAAACGCAAATTGTGGAATTAGGGATGGAGTTCGAGTCGTCAATGTGCTCAAACTCACGGGTAGGATCCCCACTGACCGCCGATACATCACTCCCGTTAAAAATCGACCCAGTGGTTGGATGGTAATTAGCTTATTCGATGATTAGCTTTCTTTCTTTCTTTCCTTTTTATTCTTTTGATGATGACCAGTTACCTTTTCGGCCGATTGACGTACCACTACTATGATGTACCGGGAATGCATGTACATACCACATGCGTTACACTTCCATTATCACGATGTAATCAAAGAATTGCATTCACGATCGCACAACAAAAAGTCAAGCAAAGATTAGCTAGAAAGTTCATCTAGGCTAGGTCTGAACTCTCAACGACGGGATATGACACCCCTACTGGTAGTGGCTTAGTGGTTATTCAAATTTGTGAGTCTGTTAGGGCTACTAGGGCCTAGGATGGGTAGGGGGGTACCCGGGTAACCTGTCATGACGGTCAACCTGCGGGTCGTCAAACGTGGCTGCGACCGATAGTGCCACCAGGTCCCTTCAACCACTGTATTGGGTATTCTGTCTATTCTGGTTCTAATGTTTGCGAATCTGCAATGTATTGTATACCGAATGAATACCTATGAACGTTACTAAGACAGGCCTGTCAGCGCCACCATGGCCAATGCTAGCGGATGCCAGCCTGCACCTGTACCCGTACCGTGACGGATACGGATACAAAACCCGCGGGTTTTACCTGCACGCATGATGCGTCGCGAACGAATGGAGGTAGTGCAAAGGGCTGGGCGCGAGTATCAATAGGTGGGAGAGCACTGCGCTCGCATGAAAAGGTAGATGAAAATGCACGGTGCGTTTGCACACGTGCGCGAAGGAAATGGCGACGCGAAGACGGAGATGGAGACGGAGACGAGGGACTCCGAAAAGTCACGTTGGGCTCGACGTCGATCTTCACGGATGCATCAGGTTAAAAGGCGCGCCGTCAAGTGATCGTCTTAGCAATGCTAGACGAGGAGAAGCACGGATCAGACCAGCAAGATCCCTTGGTGCGATGAGGTTGTAGCCTGAATCAATGGTACCCAAGGTGAGAAACTGGAAGCATAGGGGTGTAGAGCGTCTGGTTCGCATAGCTAGCAGTACCGTTCGAGGCGCCATGTATGACGGGCAGATGTCGTCGTCTTATTCGTACACTGGGGAAGAGATAATGTGAGGCGCCGGCAGTCTGGAGACGTCGGGTAGGACCAAGTGTTGTAAAACGGTCACGTCGGGGGTTTTCAGGAAAGAAAGTGTCTGCAGTAAACCACGGACAGCGCTAAAACCGAGGGACAGAGTCTAGAGAGAGACTATGCATGGTATACCACGCACAGAGAGAAAGAGTAGCTGGCAGGAGAGACGACGAAAATAACACCAACTTGACTGTGGACAGCGAGAAGGGGCTCCCTAGTGTAAGAGCAAAGAGGAGACTGTCTGCAGTAAACCACAGACAGTTCGGAGAAGCTTCCTAGTGTTCAACACCGGGGGAGCGGCCCGGGGCGGGACGATTGAAAGACTGGGTGATGATTTTGGTGGCAAGCCACCAATCATGATTATGTAATATGGTCCAGCACGCGCGACCAAACAAACATCAAAGCAAGTAGTAGTACTAGTCACACGTAGTCACGCAACAAAGAGTCCGGCCCGCTCCCCAGTGTTGAACACTAGGGAGCCCCTTCGAACTGTCCGTGGTATACTGCGGACAGCAGTCCCCTCTTTGCTGTCTATGGGTATACTGGCACGCGCAACGCCGAGTCTCTCCTTGGCCATCTGCCCTTCTTATCCGTATCCTCTCCCTAGTGCTTTAACATGAGGGAGAGTACTACTGTCCGTGGTATATTGCGGACAGTCTCTTTATCTGCTGCGTGCGGTATACCATGTGCAGAATACAGGCTTCAAGTACTAGGACCTTAACCAGCTTTACAGTTCCCCTGAGAGCGCTAGAGATTTTGTGCGGCCGAAGCTTCCCGAGTATGTATACAGCAAGTCGGAGTGTTAGACAGTATCCGGGCCCACGGGTGTCGCAGAGACTTAGTCGCGGTCTAACCCTCTATGTGCTATGAGGAGAGGGAGGAGAGGGAGGAGAAAGAGGCAGAGGGGAGAGGATGGGCAAGTGCGCGAAGCGATCTTCGGCCCGGCATGGAATCCCAACCTGCTGGGTATGGTGTGAGCTGCGAGGGTGGGTGGGAACACCTTGCAGAGACATGTACCTACTAGCAGTTGGGATCACGCATTCCGGACCTAGGGGAGTGAGCTGCAAGGAAGCTGGAATGGAAATGGAGGCAGGGTGTGATGGGTGGGTGCTGAAATGCGCGAAGATGCGCACTGCAAGGCGGACGAGCGACATGGTGGAGGCAAAAGAGGATGCGGTGCCTCTCGCTTATGTCGCTTGTCCGAAGACATTGCAACTTGGATGATGTTCGCATGGGTTACATAAAAATATGGAAGTTACCGATTACAAGTAAGGCACTGCTGCAATCTCAGGTATCCCTTATGATCGATATGATCGGTGTCCAAGTGAAGCCAATTCAGACTTAATTCCCTCTCCTCCACGCAGTCAAACTTCAATCGATGAATGCCGAACCCTCCATCGCTGTCCTTCCAATCCCCTGGACCCTCGGCGACGCTGCCGCATTTGACACAAACATCTTTCCTACTGAGTATTATGAAGAAGACGACAATCTCGGCAAGGGCATCATTCTGATCAAAGCAACACTGGAAGAGATGAAGAAGATCAAGGAACTAGGTATCGATCTGAACAAAAACGACGACTTCATTTTTTCTACGAGGGTTAAACTAGAAAAGTCAGTGGCCAACCATGTACACATCTCAGGCTGCTCATGTGTTGGTAGATGGAAGGCAAAGAAGGAGAAGTTGGAGGATAGTTGCAAAACCCTTAATCCGTTCAAGGCATTTCTAAACTACAGAGCGGCCTGGTTGCTTCATAAAGGAGTGAAAAAGCTGTATCTTAAGACCAAGGTTGGGTTGTTCTGACTTCCGATATCCGCTGTTTCACCAATGAATCACCATTTAGCAAACATCAGAGAGAATCTGCAGAGATGAACCCCATTTACACGCAGTGCCGCGTACGCGACTGCGAAAAGTAGTTGGAAAGTCAAAAGTGGTTGTTCTTTGAACCCCAGCTTCGATATTTACACCTGCTTATCTCAGGTCCCATACCTCCGGGCATACCTGCTGGTGGGATCGCAATTATGCTGCCTGACGGATTCAACGAGGATGCAAAACGGACTATCGACGATGCGATGGAGACACTAGCTACCACAGAGGGCGACCCATTCCAGGATAATTCCCTCGTTTCGCAACTTGGCGACGGTGAGGAATTTTAGGTGGTCGAATTGAATAATGACTGATACGATCCAAGTAGGCGAACAAGAAATCAGCCTCCCCAACACGGAAAGTGTTCTCAGCCAAGCTGAGGAAGATGAAGGCAACCAACTTTCTGTTTCCTTCAGCGATCTGCATCTATCCCCTCTAACCAGCCCCCTGACAATCAATAACATCAATATGTACAGCCCTGTATTAGCAGCAAACTCGCATATCAATGGTTTCACAATCAATCGTAGGTCGCGGGATAGCTGTGGAGGTCAGTTTGGTTATTGCTTTCGAACAGCATGAGAATGACACTCAGGCTCCATCTGAGCAACCATCATTCAGGGTACACCATAACAAGTAGTATACTTCGGAGGGATGCAGAGGACGATTCGGACGGTAGGACAGCGACTCAGAGAAAGGAGAGCTTGGACACTACAACAACATATTTGTCACTACGTTGATGCTCGATTCCTTCTCGTCTCATCTTCTTTGTTAAGGTAGCTAGCGTGAAAAATCCAGCAGACTGCTCAAGCTTCTGATTGGCCAGCTTGCGTGAGAATTAGAGACCATGCGAAAGTCTGATTGGCTAGCAAAAATGTGGGTCAGCAAGCTACCATCCACTACACCAGGTACGGATAGAGAAGCATACGCGCAAGTCCCAGGACAGTACTATGCAAGTATTCCAACGTTCGCCAGTTTTATCACTTCAACTTGACCTCCGCATTCACGGTCAATGCTCAACTTCGACTCAGTCGAAAGCGTTCATCGACAACTCTCATCGGAAAACGCGTGCGGATGTGACAACCAGCCCCATCAAAGAGCATCGTTCAAACGTTCACCTCCTCTTTTTGCAGATCAGTGGAATGCGCCAGACACCGGTTGGCTTTAGCTTTGGCTATTGTGGCGGGGATGAAGGTATGGTGGCTACTCTCGTCGCGCGTCATCATCAGCAGAGCGGGTAGAAGCTTCGACTTCCGTCAGACCTTTATTCGTAAAGTAGTACATCTCTACGTAGTCGCCTTTCTTGAACTTGTGAATGGCGAGCGGCAAGGGGAGCATGGTGATCGTGCTCGCTATTAGGACATGTTGTCAGGAAGAGACTTGACCTGGTTCTTCTTGCGCCCCTCCTGCTTGGCTAATAGCTCTTTTTCATCTTCGTGGGCACGTTGGCGCTCTCCTTCTTCTTGGTACTGGTCCGGTTCGAGTCAGGCAACTGTGGCCAGTTGCTTGAAACACTTGTTGGCTGTCCCACTAGCAGTCTGTTCTGTCGACAAGATTCTTGGTATGCCACATGGCAGCGAGGTGCTGGGTCGTTATGGGGGTTGATGGTGCTAGGAGGGCATGAAAAAAAAAGAGTTTGAGACGAGTGAAAAAATGCGCAAAGAACGACTTATAAGCTACTGAGCAGAGCTGCGAAACAGCGAGGCTGAGACCGCCATGGCCAACGGGCCAGGGACAGTGAAGTGGATAAGAGTAGGAAAGATGCGCCACTTCGCTTCTCACGCATAGACTACTTATTACATGCACAAGCTGCCAGTGTGAGTGTCTATTTGTGTCTATTTTAACCTATTTTAGTGCAGCGCCGGTTTGCTGACGGCCGTTTTCGGGCTCTTCCCAGTACTTAGTCAAAGATGTCGCGGGCTGAGGTGGACGCCCAGATCTCGAAAAGTATGGCTGAAATATGGGGAGCAAGTGATTCCCTCCTGCCCGAAGAACTAGATCCTAGGGAGGTTTGGTGGCGTGACCACTACAACCAACTAAGCAACCGTGGATATATGCTGCGTGCTCGCTACTCCCCTCAGTGGGTCCCCTCCTGGAAAACGCCGGAAAGGGACTGGACAACTTGTGAAGACGGTGAGCGATTAGAGGTACGAGTTTTTATCTTCCCCATTCATATCCGACTGCATGACACACTAGTTTGGCTCAATTATTGATGCGGCTCGAACCTCGGATGGGAAGGCGGTGACCTTGAAGCGAATACAACGAGAGGACCATCCGTATGAAGCAGATATTGCATTGTATTTCTCTTCACAAGAACTAGGTTCGGATCCGGCAAACCATTGCGTCCGTGTCGATGAGATCTTCACGCTGGACGCTAACGATGATACGCTGATTATGGTTATGCCTCTGCTTCGACCTTACGATGATCCTATATTCGACACCGTCGGAGAAGCAGTGGAATGTTTCCGTCAGATGTTTGAGGTAAGGTGAACTCGTGGTCGTCGATGTCTAGACCTTGAAATTTCTTTTAGGGCATCCAGTTCATGCATATGCATCGAGTCGCGCATCGGTGCGTAAAGTGTACCGCCGCTTTATTGCGCTGACTCCTTGGCAGTGATTGCATGAACAAAAACATTATGATGGATCCTACTCGTCTCTACCCTAAATCATTTCACCCGGTTGCCACAAACCTAAGCAAGGACTATTCCGGTGTGGCCAGGCACTTTACACGTACTCAACGACCGCCGAGATACTATTTCATCGATTTTGGTATTTCTCGGCGTTACGACCCGTCAGATCCCAATCCCAAGGAAATGCCGATTTGGGGTGGTGACAAAACGGTTCCCGAGTTCCAAAACTCCAACAAGCCTTGCGATCCGTTTGCTACTGACATTTTCTATATCGGTAACGCTATTAAAACGGACTTCATCCTTGTAAGTTGCCTTCCTTAGCATTTGATTATTCCCCCCGCCGATCCGTAACCCACAGGAAAAGCGAGGATTTGAGTTTATGAAGTCCTTGGTTGCTAGCATGATTCAAACAGACCCTGACAAGCGCCCCAAAATCGATGAGGTTGTCGCTCGATTCGATGATATCCGGCATGGGCTTAGTCGGCACAAGTTACGCTCACGCGTCGTGGATGTTGATGAGGACCTGTTCGTACGGGTTGCTCGAACTGCTTCCCACTGGAAACGTCGGATTTGGTTTGTTGCTAAAAGGGTTCCGGCTATACCTAATCCGCTGCCCT
The DNA here is from genome assembly GCA_038091455.1 of Leccinum uliginosum. Lineage (NCBI taxonomy): Eukaryota > Fungi > Basidiomycota > Agaricomycetes > Boletales > Boletaceae > Leccinum > Leccinum uliginosum. The sequence goes on along the minus strand of JBBPOM010000545.1, from coordinate 11,757 downwards.
AGGCATGCTCGTCTATTGTCTTGGAATGCGTTTCGTATGGATCTCATTTGCGTTGTGCATTTTTCGTTCCTGATATCGATGGACGATTCCGAGGAGGCGATATTAAAGACGGTCAGAGCTCAGGTACATTGTTAGTGAATGAATAGTAACCGTTGAGCGTGGATAGTTGCATAATTCAGTCGAGAGTGATAGAACGACTGAGGGATACGGTCAAAAAATCGGCGCAATTTGGCAATTGTGCCAGTGGGTGCGAATCACAGATACAACGTGTGCGATAGAGAGAAAAGTCATCAAATATATATCATGACGAGGGCAGCGGCGGGGTAAAGACGTCATCTCGTCGTCGTTTTGTCATCGTCCCCGTCCGTGGACCGTGGTTGTATCGGGGGCGGTTCCACCACCGGAAGTTACGATCGGCTAGTAGTTGTTGGCGTCGTTCGTCTGCAGGTGTTGGTTCTGCTCCTCTTCATCAGTCGGAGTTCCACCATGATATCAGAGAAGTCCAAGTCCCGTGGGTTCAAATCGAAGTCTTCCAAGTCTGGGTCGAAATTGAAGTCACTGTGTGGATCGAACAGACTCGGAGCAGCCCTACTTCCTGCAGGAGCGTTCGACTGTTCCCGATCGACAGGGACATCGTGACCATTGTCGGAGACTGTCACTGATGGGACCGGGAACTCGGGAATCATCATCGGACTTGACTGGGCGATGATATTTCCCCGGGCCTCGACACGGCCGATCCATACATTTTTGAATGCTTGCTGATCACTTCAGGTTTCCTGTGGTATCTGTACGCGATTGTGAGCGGGACTTGGCATCTTGCACAAAGTTGACATCGCGGAGTCACACCCTCGTGTAGATCTAGCAGTCACGAAAACAAAATACAGCGTTCGTTAATTATTGTGGGGTCATGTCGAACTACATGGAATTACACCAAGAGGGATTGCCCGGATCGAGGGTATTTTGCGAGGTAATGTGGGGCATACATATATTGTAAAACTCCAGCCGAATTAGTACCTACTACGCAGCATCGCGCTTGCACTGTGCACATGCTTACCCGTATATCATGATAGTATATGTAGTAGTGCCAGTGGTCCAAAATGCGTTCATCGCCAAGTCCACATTTTAAAAAAGACTCTCAGCCTGCTAGTTGCACTCCGCTCCCCGGTGTTGAACGTTGAACACTGAGCAGCGTCGGAGTCCCTCAACTTCTGTCCATGGTATACCCACGATCGTCACCCTCTCTGGTGTCGAACACTGGGGAGCGTCTTCCGACTCAACTCTTCTCACTGAGCAGTCGACAGCTTCATTTCCCTCACTCAGGCTGCCTGTGGTACACCACGAGAAGTCTCTCTCTTTCTTTGCCTCGGCCCTCGATCTTTACACCCTGCAACAATCGTCGTTATCTTCGTGTTGTCCCGATCTTGCATATGTTTGGGAGCAATATACTAGTACATTGTACCCCACGAAAACGAGACATACATGCTCTTTTCTTGATTATTCGACATTGTTTATCCTTGGCTATCCCTCAGAACATCTACGTGTCAACGAATTTTGGTGACTCACAATTATGTTAGGATCCTGTGCCTTCAGCAGACGGATGATTATGTTTTTGGCCGAACAGAAGCGCACCTCGTTGGGTACCGTCCAAACTGCTTTATCGTCGATGATGGTCCCGATGATAATTTTTTGCTCGTTCAGCTCCGGGAAGCCCTCAGCACGGTCCACGAGGACATTAAACAAGGGTTTCTTGTTGTCCACGCGATGTAGTCTGACTGCATGCTTCGACAATGTTTTGGAATCTCCGCATAACGCAACAATCCGTTTATCACGTCTGCTGCAGCATCCAGTGGCATTGCCAGCGATGGAATGAAACCATGGGGCCGTGAGCGTAGCCGCTTCATCCCATTGGTGATGCGACACTTTTCATTAGAATGGACCCGCAGCTCCTGTACTTGGTGCTTCAGAAGTCCGAGTCGGTTTCAGGAGATTAATCCACATTTCCGCCGACAGCGCGGTATGACGTTAGTCAATGTAATCTGCTGCAGAGGAGCTTTGTGCATTAGTAAATACATACGTATGCTTTTGATTCTTGCAGCATGAGAACACACTGTAGGGTGATTACCTCATTCGAATTTGTTCCAATAGGTTGACCACTCTCATGCGATAAGCCGTGAAGACCGTGCCTACACTCGGAAGGACGTCGAACACACCATGCTCGTGATGGATGGCTATGTTGTGGTGCATCCGACTCCGCGCTCGTGCCAGTGGCTGGGAGGGAGAGTGATGAAGTCGTGGATTGGTTGTTGTAACCGCCTTGGTGCGTCGTGTCACAGTGATGTTGCAAGACAGCGATGGCGTCCAAGACGGCACGGACATGGACGACGTGCGCGGGGTGACATCGTCAACACTAACACTCTGGGAAATTTTGAAGGCGACGTGTCTGTATTTTTAGCATGCCAATTTGGGGTCCAAGGGTTTTCCGAAGAGTCGAGGGGAGTGGAGCGATCCCCACAACCACCACTCGACCCTGTAGACAAGCCCGATAGTCGCTAAAGAGTCTATGGGAGCGGTGCGATCCCCGCAACCACCACTCGATTCTTTGCAATGCTCCCCGAGCCCAATAAGAATCGCTGAAGAGTCGAGAGGGGTGGAGCGATCCCCACAACCGCCACCCGAGCTTTTGGAAATTTTCTTGAGAAATACCCTGAGTGGTTTAAAAATTCGAAGAGAGGCGTACCTTATCCTTTTCAATTTTTGCTCTACAGACTCATCACATTGAGACAAAATCATTATGGCAGAGACAAACACATTAATATTATGACGATCATGTATACCTGCAACTACATATGGTCCTTGAGCCATATTTCAGCGATCCTGGTGGCGTAATTGCGCGACTTTTTCGTCGCATCCTTGTAGTACTTCAATGCATTCCGCCATTCCGATGATGAGCGATAAGGAGCGGGACCTGTCCCATCATAACTACGGATATTTTTCAGGTGCTTCTGGTACCAGACTTCATCATCTGCGGACCAATAACCGATGCTCAATCCACTGGTTAGCCATACAGATTGTTTCGGCCACCATGAGACATCAGCGGTCTGCTGTCCATGATGTTGATGCCGTTGACCTAACAGTGGGTTAGCACACTATACGAACAACGGATACAAGAATTACCAGTTGATAGTTTGTAGACGCCACAGATGATTTCTTCGTCCTCACAATCCAAATCATCATCCCAGTAGCGCTGACCCCTAATTTCGATGCATGAGCCAAACCGGACAACGTCATCAGATGGACCGCGACCAGAAACGAAGTCAGCTCTGTCACCAAGTGATTCGCGGGCAAGACGTCCGATGATCCCACCCTTCAAGATTGCTGCTCTGCCATAGTTGCGGCGCAGTAAAGCATCCCTCCTTTCTAGGTACATGACATAGTCCGAGGAGTGGGGTCGGTAACCAAAAGGAAGAAATCCGAGACCAGACGCAGTGGTGTAAACAGGCCTCGGGACCGCATCGATCAAAACGCGGGTGCTAATGGGGATGCCTCTGCGCGTAAGCTCAAGTGCTAGGGCGGGGAGCTCTGGGCCAGTCTGGATACGCAGGGCATAGAGAACTGAAACCGGATCCTCGAGGAAAATGACGAAAGGACATGCGGATGGAACCTTGGGGGCCACCATATAATATGACTGTATCCGCTTTGTTCCATCAACAGCGGCGTGAAACCCTTCTCGTTTCCACACAGTGAAGTCACCATTAGCCAATACGTCCAGAAGGCTGCCGTCCAGCAAGTCACAATGGGTAGGATCAAGAGGTTGTGCAGTTGTCAACTTCTCAAGAAAGACGGTCATCGCATCGCGAAGGCCATTTTTACTGGGGAGAGATGCAGCACGTTCACAGATTTTGTTGGCGAGCTGACTCAGGTTTGCATTCGTCTGGGGAACAGCAGCAGAATACATGAAGCCATATACATTTTCCAGCACCTGTTGAAGGTCCATTGTTGCAACTGCCTGGTTGTCTGGGATGTCGGCTCCAACGAAAACGGATGCAGGATGAAGATTTCCAGACACCTGGGGATCTGGCAGGCAATTGGGCGGCGCTGTCGGCGCCATGGTGCCTGTTGGACGATCGGCTGTCTTAGTCTCACTGACTGGAGATTGATGCACTGACACCAACTCCGCGACATGGGAAGGATCCCGTTCCACCGACCCTTCAGTAGGGAGGCCAATTGCGGACGTCGATGGGTCAGCGGGAGTAGGATCCGTCCCCATTGACTCTTCCACCACGGGGGCATCCGTTCCCATCGACTCCTCAGCTTGAGGGCAATCTGTCGACATCGTTTCCTCGATCGCCGGAAGCGACTCCTCTTGTGGGGCATCGCCAGACAAGGATTGCTGGTCGACGGCATGCACCCGGTAATCCAGCAGAGGATCGCTTGACATTGATCGATCCTGGGGAGAGTGCTCAACTGCTGATGGAGCTGGGAGAGAAGTCGAGGCTGCGTTTTTTGGGGGGAGCATGGGCGGTTCGTCATCGCTGCCGTAGTTGTCGAAGTCCTCGGCGGGGTCCACTTTGGCATCCTCGTCAAACTCAGTGCACAGGTCCCATTCATCATTGTAGACATCATAGCGCCGTTGTGCCCCGTGGTAATCATACCATATCTCTTGGTAGGTGTTGTAGCCAATGGCAGTGCGAATCCTATGGTTGTTTACCTCTTCCCAGTGAAATACATTGGCGCCTTTCCGTCCCGGTGGATTACCGGCCTTGGCATTGTCAGCGCGTTGTTGACGCTTTTTCTTGTCTACGGTCGATTCTTTTTGATCGGTGATGGCATTCACCTGGGACCGCCGAACGAAAAACTCCTTCCATGTTTCGCCTTGTCGCTGACCGCTTCCCTTGGAAGGTAGTGGAGCGACAAGAACGGGGTGCTGTTGAACAGAGGGGGAAGCGCCGGTAGAAGTAGACGAGATAGCGGGAGTGGGTCGGAAGAGAGCGTCCTTAAGGACGGTTTCGGACGGGAAGCAGTTGGCATTTATCCAATATGCGTCTTGCACGTATTCTGGAATACGATTAAATTTTGGCTTGGTGAATTGCTCACAGGTGCCCCAGTATATGTAGACAGGCACCTGCGCCTCGACCATACGACGAACATATGGCAAAGAAGCTACATCGTTTACATCCACCACAGCACCCACTCGGGAACTGAAGAGTCGAAATTCCACAACGACGGATTGGCGCAACATCTCGACCATGGGAGGAGAAAGCCCGCCGGCAAGCAATATTTCCACCCAAGAGTGATCCTTCTCATGCTTGATGCACTGCGATAACCCCCACGAACACAAAGCGATTAAATGCTGAAATGCTTTGTGAGCACGCTTCGCTGCAGTAAGAGCACTTTCGTGTGTTTTATGCGGATGCGCGTACTGAGCGTGCGAGGGCATAGGAAACAGCGAAACGTCTGGAGGGCATACAACCGGAAGAGTCCGGTATACTCGGGTCAGGAAGTTGTCGAGTTCCAACCACTTATCGCGGAGGGTGGGGTCGAGGGAAAAGGTCCCCTTCGAGTTCACGATGAGCGGTTGGTGATCTGGAAGGCGGAGGCAGCTGAACAACGATCCGCTGTTTACAGGACGCTGGAAAGCATAAGGTAGCTGTGGATATTTGTACGACATGACGCGCAGCTTTCCAATGTTGTCGACAACGTCATCGGGTCCGTTGATGGAAGGGAGGATCACATCAGGAGGTGGCTCCGTTACGTTGGGGGAGGTGTAAACGCCTCCAGTCTGAGGTTCCAAAAACGTTGACATTGAACTAAATGATGTATATTGAAAAATGATGCGAGAGAAAGATACACGATACTCACCGATGTCAGATATCGATAATACGCAAACAGCAAACCGACGGATGGATGGGCGCAAGCAATGGCCTAGATGATAGCATTCAATGAGTGTGTCGGTCGATAATCCGAAAATGTTAAAATATATAGAAGAGGAGAGGCGCAGGGGAGAAGGCGTACAGATTGGTGGGATGGGGGAAGCTCTCTGTAAACAGCGTGGGTGACCAAGAGTTCCGAAACAAGAGGAGGAACTCGTCAGTGTAAACACCGATGAGAAGAGTTATGACAGAGGCAGAGGCAGAGAATGGTATAGGGGATGCGGGGGAAACTCGTCGATGTAAACAACGATGAGCTTTGAATGGCGTGGCTCGTCAGTGTAGACACCAATGAGCTAGTGGGAGATGATGGTAGAAGAGAAGAGGAACTCTGCGGCGTAAACACCAAAGAGTTGCAGATTATGGTCGCCCACTCCACTTCAAGTTCGGCTATCTCCGCGACACTGGTGGACAATAAAGGTCCCACAGTGTGGAAGAGCGAGGCATCGTGGCCAACGGCTAAAAAGATTTGAATGATCCTGATCTTACATAGGCAACAGCTGGGATGGGAGACACTTCCGAGTCCCCAGTTCGAGTCGCAACCAACTGGCAACACCAGTCACGCGTCACGGTTACTTACACAATCCACGACTCCTAAGAGGAGGGTTTCCACCGTGCATTGAAATAAATGTATAATTTTTCCGATTGATTACTGTGCAATACTTTGCATCGGTCGACTTACACTCACTGTCGACTTTTACACGAGGTACACACTTCACGGGAGTCATCCAATCGAATCACTGCAAAGTGTGTCGCTCGAAGTTTGGATGAACTACCTACTAGTACCCTCTTGGCTGTTTTATCCTGATATTATTTACGAGGAAAGTCTGTTGGGGGGGAGGCGATATTGTTCGGACCATGATTCATACACCGGGCCATTACGAATATACTTAACAGGGCGTCTCCAGAGTCAGGGACGGGCGCCGCTACGAGATACAATTACGAAGAAAATGTCACATCATCATCCTCGTCTCCAGTTACCCATCCCTGCCAATGTCCCCATCCCCATTCTTCCGCCCCAGCGCAATGACGACGACGAGACGACATCGTCGTCCTTACCCCCGCCACCATCCCCAACTCCCCAACTCCCCAACTCCCCAACTCCCCAACTCCCCAACTCCCCAACTCCCCAACTCCCCAACTCCCCATCCCCCCCAACTCCCCATCCCCATCCCTGTCCCCCCATTTATCTCCTCTCTCCCCAGCGTGCAGTCAATCCAGCACGCCGCCCCCCGCCCCCGTTGCTGTTCACGCATCCACCTTCGTCCTCTCGCTCCTAGACGAAGACAACGACGACGACCGTCCATATCCCCGTCCGCGTTCTCCCTCCCGTGCTCTCGTCGTCTTTCCATCCTCATCTCCCTCGTCCTGGCCCCTTGTGTGCAAACACGCACGCAAACGCATCACGCGTTTGCGCCGGCGCTTGCATGCCAAGGGCAGTGCTCGTCCTCGTCGATCATATTATCGCCTCGTCCTCGTCCTGTCCAGGTCTCGCCGTCACCATCTCGAAACGAGGGAACCTGCAGGTACTGGTGCAGATCTCAGTTACTACGAGCGACTGCGTTGCACGTCGCATGGCACACAGCTCGCCAGTGCATACGAAGCATCACCATCATAGTATAAGTACATGTGGCACAGGTTCGAACCAGCACCGCTCAAAACTAGCGGCTTGTGAATTTGGATGTTGCTCGCGGCCATCGCGCCATTCTCTAGAATGCTGTTAATGTAACTCAAACAGAACACTTTATTGTCAGTCCGCGAACAAATGGTCCAAAAATGTACAAGTACATGGTCGGTCAATTCAGAGTGAGTTTCGACATTGAGGTGGGAGTCCCGCGAGGCAATTGGGTTAGACCGCGACTAAGCCTCTGCGACACCCGTGGGCCCGGACACTGTCTAACACTCCGACTTGCTGTATACATACTCGGGAAGCTTCGGCCGCACAAAATCTCCAGCGCTCTCAGGGGAAGTGTAAAGCTGGTTAAGGTCCTAGTACTTGAAGCCTGTGCTGAGAAGATTCCCGTTGCTCTGCAAAAGCTGGTAGCGTTAGTGTTCAGTGTAGAGACCTTGGGATTCGGAAGATGCATCAAAGAAATGGGTTTGCCCCAACACTGCTCGACGTAAGCTTTCAATACCAGGTGCAGTGCAATCTCCAGGAACCGTACTCCGTCTTGTCCTTCGTAAGAAACAATTTGTTGATGGTACTCCCAAACAGGACCGGGCGACGAATGACGAATGACGAATGACGAATGACGAATGACGAATGTTAATGTTGATGTTAATGTTGTCCCCAGCAATGGTATACGTCGAGGTCCCTATCGAGCCACTTTCCGTCCGTCGTCGACATGGCCTGCGCAAAAGGTGTCTTGATACCCTGGCTCAGAGGCGTCGCGGCGACCCGATCCTTCGAAACCTGCTCTTGCGGCTCCATCAGGGACGTGTAAAAAGCACAAGTCACGCACAGCTTGACATTAAAGACCTTGGGGGCAAGCTCAATCGTTGGCATCGACGAAGTCGTGGGTACCGGCGACGGTGACAGCTTGAGTAAAATGGATGCCAGCGATTCACAATGCAGAAGTCGCCTTGGCCCACGAAAGACCTTGCGGATCATCGTCTTCGTCTTTGCACGCCAACACCAGGGCGACCATGACACCGTGCGGGCGACTGCGATACCGATCGCTGTCTCACGATCATAGTGTCCAGAGGTGTAACTCATGGCAATCTCACCGATACTGTAACTGCGGTTAGCAACGAAAGGAATACAGACCGAGTTCCTCACCTGTAATCGACCATGAAATCGTACTTGATAGCCAAACTCTTCACGAGATCCACCAACGCAATCTGGATGAACACCAAGGACAACACGACCTCCTGTACGGGCCATATGCCGTTCGCTGCCAACTTGCACTCGATACCAGGAACAAACGAACCAGTTTGCTCGAGTATCGATTCTTGCTCATACTGCTCGATCAAGATGCGATCGTTCTCCCTGGGGTGGAGGCAAGTCTCCGCGAGCTGACGCCCAAGAAGACGTGTTGCGGTCCGCTGGCCAGCAAGCACCAAGCAATATGACGATATTTACGTCACCCATGTTCCATCTGCAGCAGCTATTTCTGCAGTCATGTTTTCCAGCTGACAAGTGTCCATTTTGTCGTCGACTAGAGGAGTGAAGTAGCTAAGCTACCTCGGTCTGCACCCCAGCCTTCAGCGAAGGGAAATCAGAATTTTGAACACGTCTTGCTGAATCGGATATTTGGAATTGATCTCCTTGTATCAAGGACAACCTTCAAGTTCACCAAACCAAACTCGCCAGGAAACTGCATCCCCCGGTATGACGCGAATTGATCACGACTGAGACACGCACCTGGAAGTTCTCTGAGCATCGCGTTCGAAAACATTCTGGCAGCGTTCGTCTCGATAGGGTCACCCACTTCGTTCCTAGAAGGGCCGGGGAAGGTGGCCGAAACAGACTCTGGACGGATTCACCAGATCACCGAATCTGCCGACAAAAGAGACGGCGAGCACATCAAACCTTGCTTCTCCCCTCCAAACCCTGAAGATCTCACCGGAATTCGACTCAAATGGAAAATACACAATGGGCAGATAGTGATACAGGTAATACTCGGAGCACTGTGACCAGAAACGAGACTGTGAGAAGGAGACTGACGGATTACAGGTAAAATAATCACCAGCGTTCCGGGCGTGCAATTTAAAGGTAGATCCTGTTTTCCGTATCGGTGAGAGGGGAAATTGCATGCGCAGTGAAGAAGACAGACCGCGGACGGCGAGATGCTCCCCAGTGTTCCACACCAGTCGTGACCAAAGAGTATTCTGCACATGGTATACCGCACGCAGCAGATAAAGAGACTGTCCGCAATATACCACGGACAGTACTCTCCCTCATGTTAAAGCACTAGGGAGAGGATACGGATAAGAAGGGCAGATGGCCAAGGAGAGACTCGGCGTTGCGCGTGCCAGTATACCCATAGACAACAAAGAGGGGACTGCTGTCCGCAGTATACCACGGACAGTTCGAAGGGGCTCCCTAGTGTTCAACACTGGGGAGCGGGCCGGACTCTTTGTTGCGTGACTACGTGTGACTAATAGTACTACTACTTGCTTTGATGTTTGTTTGGTCGCGCGTGCTGGACCATATTACATAATCATGATTGGTGGCTTGCCACCAAAATCATCACCCAGTCTTTCAATCGTCCCGCCCCGGGCCGCTCCCCCGGTGTTGAACACTAGGAAGCTTCTCCGAACTGTCTGTGGTTTACTGCAGACAGTCTCCTCTTTGCTCTTACACTAGGGAGCCCCTTCTCGCTGTCCACAGTCAAGTTGGTGTTATTTTCGTCGTCTCTCCTGCCAGCTACTCCTTCTCTCTGTGCGTGGTATACCATGCATAGTGTCTCTCTAGACTCTGTCCCTCGGTTTTAGCGCTGTCCGTGGTGAGGAGGGTTACAATGTAATCCGCTCAAATGGCACTACCCTATTCTGCCAGCTACTCCTTCTCTCTGTGCGTGGTATACCATCGTGCTTTTCGTCCGTTCCGGCTCCGTGCTGTGCTGGGGGGTGGAGCTGGTGGCACAGCAGTGCCCACTTCGCTCGACGTTTGGTTGATGCTGACTTCATGTGTATCGGTGCGACGCTACTGCTGCCAGTGCGTGGTGTCGCGTGGGTGGCGTAGTTCCGAGCTAATACGGGGGGGACAGTGGTGCCGCTGCTCCTTGCGGCGCTGCCGCTCAGCGAGCCTGCCTAACAGTTCTCATACTCACCGTTGATATCATAGACTCTTTTCCCTTCATAGCACGCACTCGACGGCACCCCACGCACTCTGATCATTTCTTCTTGAATTCACACTACAACTCTTTTTTCTGTTCATTTTCTGCCTGGGCCCTCATTGATCGTTTTACTTTCATACTTGCCTTTCCTTCTTCAATGCCGAGCGCCTGTATGAGTATACCATACCAACGAACGTGTGTTTCGACTTTACGTGCCTTTCAAAACCGTCCGAAGGTTCTGCTTGTATATTGTAAAACTCTAGCCGAAGTAGTACCTACTACGCAGCATCGCGCTTGCACATGCTTACCCGTATATCATGATAGTATATATATATATAGTAGTGCCAGTGGTCCATTGGAAATGCGTTCATCACCAAGTCCACATTTTAAAAAAGACCCTCAGCCTGCTAGTTGCACTCCGCTCCCCGGTGTTGAACGTTGAACGTTGAACACTGAGCAGCGTCGGAGTCCCTCAACTTCTGTCCATGGTATACCCACCATCGTCACCCTCTCTGGTGTCGAACACTGGGGAGCGTCTTCCGACTCAACTCTTCTCACTGAGCAGTCGTTGCCTTTCCGGCCACAATCGTTTTTCTCCCCGGTGTCAAACACTTGGGAGTGTCTTCCGACTCGACTCTCCTCACCGAGCATCGTCGCCCTGCCGGTCACAATCGTCGTCCTCCCGGTGTTCGACTATAGTACGTGGTTCACTGCTGACAGCTTCATTTCCCTCACTAACCTAGATATCACTACAAATAAGACGGACTTCGTGCCAATCCAAATGGTGCTGCCCTCAACAGGACACCGGTCTGTGCGTTGCGTACTCTCGTTGTCGTGCTCAAGATCGTCATCTTTTCGGGTTCCCGGAGACGTCGTGTCTAGCGCATCCGAGTCTCTGATCTCAAGTTCACTCTGCTCCGGTCCACAATATTTCCTTCATCCCGCTGCTCGCACTGCTCTCACCGGACTACCAATCTCGTTCATTCGTCTTCATCTGCACCATGAAGCAAACCCCGTGTGTGCACTCGTTCCGGCCCGCAGTGCACCAT